>JAIUJO010001995.1:15000-27500 GCA_023846275.1 Vanilla planifolia | reverse complement strand
GAAGATGAAAAAGAAGAAGAAGAAGAAGAAGGAGAAGGAGAAGAAGAAGAAGAACAAGAATAAGAAGAAGAAGAAGAAGAAGGAGATGAAGAAAAAGAAGATGAAGAAAATGGAGAAGGAGAGGAAGAAGAAAAAGAATAAGAAGGAGGAGAAGAAGGAGAAGGAGGAGGAGGAGGGGAACAAGAAGAAGAAGAAGAAGAAGAAGAACAAGAAGAAGAAGAATAATAAGAAGAAGAACTAGTAGAAGAAGAAGAAGATGATTTTGAAGAAGAAGAAGACTAAAAAGAGGAAGAAGAAATTGAAGATGATGATGATGAAAAAGAAGAAGTGGTAAAAAAAAGAGAAGGAGAACAAGAAGAGGATAAGGAAGAAGAAGAAGAAGAAGACAAGAAAGAAGGAGAAGATAAAGAAGAAAAAGATGAAGAAGAAGAAGAAGAAAAAGAAGGGAAAGAAGAAGAATAAGAAGAAGAAGAAGAAGAAGAAGTAGAAGGACAAGAAGTAGTAGTAGTAGAAGAAGAAAAAGAAGAAGAAGAAAGAAAAAAGAAGGAGGAGGAGGATAAGAAGAAGTAGAAGTAGAAGCAGAAGAAGAAGAAGAAGAAGAAGAAGAAAATGAAGAAGAAGTAGAAGGAGAAGAAGAAGAAGAATAAAGACAAGAAGATGAGAGAGAGCAAGGAGAAGAAGAAGAAGAAAAAAAGTAGAAAGAGGAGGAGGATGGGAAGAAGAAGAAGATGTAAAAGAAGAAGAAGAAGAAGAAGAAGATGTAGAAGAAGTAGAGGAAGCATATAAAAGAAGACAAATAAGAAGCTGAAGAAGAAGAAGAAGAAGAAGAAGAACGAGGAGGAGATTAAGAAGAAGAAAAAGAAAAAGAAGAGGAAGAAGAAGATGAAGAAGAAGGGGAAGAGAAGGAAGAAGAAGAAGAAGGGGAAGATAAGGAAGAAGAAGAAGAAGGGGAAGAGAAGGAAGAAGAGGAAGAAGAAGAAGAAGAAGAAGAAAAATAAGAGGAAGAGGAAGACGAAGAAGAAGAAGAAGAAGAAGAAGAAGGCGAAGAAGAAGAAGAATAAGACTAAAAAGAAGAAAAACCCAACGGAGAAGAAGAGGAAGAAGAAGAAGAAGAAGAGGAAGAAGAAGAACAGGAAGGAGAAGAAGAAGAAGTAGAAGTAAAAGAAGAAGAAGAAGCTAAAGAAGAAGAGCGAGATGAAGAAGGAGAAGACGAAAAAGAAGAAAAAGAAGTTGAAGATGAAGAAGAAAAAGTGAAAGAAAAAGAAGAAGCAAATGGAGAAGAAAAACAAGGAGAAGATGAAGCAAAAGATGTGGAAGAAGAAGAAGAAGAAGGAGATGAAGGAGAAGAAGTAGGCAAAGAAGGAGGAGAAGAAAGAGAAGAAGAAGAAGAAGAAGAAGAAGGACAAGAAGAAGAAGGAGAAGAAGAAGGAGAAGAAGAAGAAGAAGAAGAAGAAGGAAAGGAAGAAGAAGAAGAAGAAGAAGAAGAAGAGAAGGAGGACGAAGAAAAAGAAGAAGAAGATTAGGAAGAGGAGGAAAAAGAAAAAGAGCAAGAAAAAGTAGAAGAGGAAGACGAAGAAGAAAATGAAGATGATGATGATGAAAAAGAAAAAGACGAAAAAGAAGAAAACGTGGTAGAAAAAAAAAGAAGGAGAATAAGAAGAGGATAAGGAAGAAGAGCAAGAAGAAGAGGAAGAAGATGAAGAAGAAGATAGGAAAGAAGGAGAAGAAGAAGAAGAAGAAAAAGAAGAAGGGAAAGAAGAAGAATAAGAATAAGAATAAGAAGAAGAACAAGGAGAAGAAGTAGAAGAAGAAAAAGTAATAGTAGTAGTAGAAGAAGAAGAAGAAGAAGAAGAAGCAGAAGAAGAAGAAGAAGAAGAAGAAGAAGAAGAAGAATAAAGAAAAGAAGACGAGAGAGAACAAGGAGAAGAAGAAGAAGGAAAAAAGTAGAAGGAGGAGGAAGGGAAGAAGAAGAAGAAGAAGAAGAAGAAAAAGAAGAAGAAGAAGAAGAAGAAAAAGATTTAGAAGAAGTAGAGGAAGCAGAAGAAGAAGACAAAGAAGAAGCTAAAGAAGAAGAAAAAGAAGAAGAAGAAGAAGAAGAAGAAGAAGAAGAAGAAGAAGAATGAGGAGGAGATGAAGAAGAAGAAAAAGAAAAAGAAGAGGAGGAAGAAGAAGAAGGGGAAGAGAAGGAAGAAGAAGAAGAAGGGGAAGAGAAGGAAGAAGAAGAAGAACAAAAAGAAGAAAAATAAGAGGAAGAGGAAGAAGAAGAAGAAGAAGAAGAAGGCGAAGAAGAAGAAGAATAATACTAAAAAGAAGAGAAACCTGACGAAGAAGAAGAGGAAGAAGAAGAAGAAGAAGGACAGGAAGGAGAAGAAGAAGAAGTAGAAGTAGTAGAAGAAGAAGAAGGTGAAGAAGAAGAGCAAGGTGAAGAAGGAGAAGAGGAAAAAGAAGAAAAAAAGAAGAAAAAGAAGTTGAAGATGAAGAAGAAAAAGTGAAAGAAAAATAAGAAGCAAATGAAGAAGAAAAACAAGGAGAGGATGAAGCAAAAGATGTGGAAGAAGAAGAAGAAGAAAAAGAAGAAGAAGAAGGACAAGAAGAAGAAGGAGAAGAAGAAGGAGAAGAAGAAGAAGAAAAAGAAGAAGCAGAGGAAGAAGAAGAAGAAGAAGAAGAAGAAGAAGAGGAGGAGGAGGAAGAAGAAGAAGAAGAAGAAGATGAAGAAGATTATGATGATAATGAAGAAGAAGAAGATTAGGAAGAGGAGGAAGAAGAAGAAGAGGAAGAAAAAGTAGAAGAGGAAGACGAAGAAGAAGAAGAAAAAGTAGAAGAAGAAGAAGAAGAAGAAGAAGTAGAAGATAATGGAGGAAATGGAGGAGGAGGGCGAGGAGGAGGAGGAGGAGGTGAAGAAGAAGAAGAAGACGAAGAAGAAGGTGACGAAGAAGAATAAGAAGAAGAAGGGGAAGAAGAAGAAGAAGAAGAGGAAAATGAAAAGAAGAAAATTAAGAGGAAGAAGAAGAAGAAGAAGAATTGGAGGAAGAAGTAGAAGAAGAAGAAGAAGAAGAAGTAGAAGAAGGAGAAGAAGAAAAAGAATTACAAGATGAAGTAGAAGAAGAAAAAGAAGAAGAAGAAGATGAAGACAGAAGAAAAAGAAGAAGAAGAGAAGAGGGAGATGAAAAAGAAAAAGAAGAAGAAGAAGAAGAAGAGGAAGAAGAATAACAAGAAGAAGAAGGAGAAGATGAAGACGAAGAAGGAAAAGGAGAAGCAACAGCAGAAGGCAAAGAAGAAGAAGAAGAAGAAGAAGAAGACGAAGAAGAAGAAGAAGAAGAAGTAGAAGAAGAAGAAGAAGACGAAGAAGTAAAAGAAGAAGAAGAAGAAGTAGTAGAAGAAAAAAAAGAAAAAGCAGAAGAAGAAAAAAATGAAGTAGTTGTTGAACAAGAGAAAGAAGAAGAAGATGTAGAAGAAGAAGAAGAAGAAGAAGTAGAAGAAGAAGAAGAAGTAGAAGATGAAGAGGTAGAATAAAAAGAAGAAGAAGAAGAAGAAAATATAGTAGTAATTGAAGAAGAAGAAGAAGAAGAAGAAGGAGAAGAAGAAGGAGAAGTACAAGAAGAAGGTGACGAAAAAGATCAAGAAGAAGAAGATGATTATGAAGAAGAAGAAGAAGAAGAAAAAGAAGAATAAGAAGAAGAAGAAGAAAAAGATGAAGAAGAAGATGAAAGAGAAGAAGAAGAAGAAGGTGAAGAAGAAGAAAAAGAAGAAGATAAAGAGGAGATGAAGGAGGAGGAGGAGGAGGAGGGAGTGGCAGAGGGATAGATGAAGAAGAAGATATTGATGATGATGATGATGAAGAAGAAGAAAAAGAAGAAGAAGAGGAAGAAGAAGAGGAAAAAGTAAAAAAAGAAGAAAAAAAAAAGAAAATTAAGAAGGAGAAGAAGAAGAAGAAGAAGAGAAAGAAGAAGAATAAGAAGAAGAAAAAGAAGAAAAAGAAGAAAAAGAAGAAGATGATGAAGAAGAAGATGATGATGAAGAAGAAGAAGATGATGATGAAGTAGAAAGAGAAGATGTAGTCCATTTGGTCCACATAGGTCAACTTGTCATCAGACCGACCTAATAAGATCGTTATTATGCCATGCAGTAGTCGGAGGTGATACGTTGTGCTTGTTCACTCTTTGTTCGATCCTTGACATATCTAAGATGATTTTGGACTTGTCGTGGCTGCTTGCTCATTAACCAAATGTGCAGGTGTGGATGCTTACTGAGCTCACTGTGCCCCTATTATTGCCATATATTGTAGCCTTTTCATGCATGGGTTGGCTAAGGAAAAGTAGTGTTGTGGCTTTGCACCCGTCTGAGGTTTGCTACTTGCCTATGGAGGTTTTTCCATAGTTGTAGTTCCTTATTTTCAATAGCTTGTTGACAAGATGTTGGCCAATGATATTTTTTCCCTAGGGCTTTGATGATGTGGAGAATCTCAGCATTGTCTTCTTTTTAGTTGTGCCCACTTGGTTTTCAATTCTTTGTTGTGTTGGTCTTATGATAAGGGCTGGTCAATACTATTGCTGACTTCCTCAACTTGTTGGCGAATCAGATAGAAAGAGGCTACTCTAAACCCCTTGTTAGGCAGATACTGTGATATACTACATTTCTTTCGCTATGTTTCAAGTAGATATAGTTGTCCCCACATCTCTCAAGCTTTATATTTTTCAGAAGCAACCAATAAATCTCTACTACACTATTGATTCAGTCATCAGTGAAGTCCATTAACTCTAAGACAACTTATTAGAAGTCATCATAACACAAAGCTACATATTGCTATCAAATGAAATCTTACACTTGTGAGTTCTCCTATTAATTATCATTTATGATTTGTATATAGTGCTACAGAACAAAAGTACAGGAGAGTTGAGCTTCATCACATGCTTTATGAACTTTGTTGGATAAATTGGTGAGTTGCTTCTTGATAATTACTTAATACTAATGAAAGTTTTGATCTTTCCAATGTCTTTGTTTGGAATATGTCTTCAACTCTCTACATCTATTTAGGCTTTTAAATGATTTGTCTTTATTTGATGCTAATTAAATTTTGCAAGTACCCATTGTATTGTTACACATGGTTATTAAATTATCCCTTTTTCATTATTATGTGGCATTGAGATGCATATTCAGGTTGAATGTTAAGAATTTGCAATGTCCTATGGAACTATTTTTACGTGCTGTTATAAACCCTTTCCTTATGTCCTTGTTCCTGAATATTTTTGTTCATCCCTTGCAGCTAGAGTTTTTACAAGCATGCAGGAGAATGCAACAACAAGTGGTACCATTTGTTTAATAGCTGATCTATTTTTTTACGATGCAAGAATTTTGAAAATAAGGTTTATACATGATTTTTTTGGATGATGTCTGTATAAATTTTTCTACTCTTTATTGTCCGTTTTTGTCCTTGTTTTCTTTGTTTATTGCAATAACAAAATATTTACACTTCCCTTTTCTATAGTTGCTTAACATTTGTGTATGTTTGATTGTTGTGTATACTAAATATGTATCATTGATTGAGCGCTGAAGCGGTAGTTAGTTGAGTGTTGTTTTAGTAACATTGACATCTAAATATCAATACCATCTAGATATAATACTATCTAAAATTTCAAAATTTTTTGGTTGAATATTATGCAAAAAAATTTTATCTTACTATTTTAATGTCAAAATATTTGATATCATGATGCCTCCCAAATTTGAGTGATATTTTTGCCATTTTTGAGTAAAGCATCATAATTTTTAATAATGTAATTTAAAGATGTCATTAAAATAAATATTCAAACTCTTTAAATCACATCACATTACATAATAATGTTGATAAACCAAACACTATTAAATGTTATCATAACCTTGTCATGAACAATTTTTGTAAGACAAAATCTAGACTAAAATAATTAGTTGATATATATTTTTTAGTTGGAAGTTATGACATTAAGAAACTATGAGTCCCCAATAATAAGCATGGACAAAATTATAAGAGTTTGCATATTTGGCAAAGCATCATAGGAGGTGGAGGAAAAAATGAGATACATGAGTAGCTAAGGCATGTAGAAGGACACTTTGAGCAATGATTTACTTCTTTTGTATTAAAAATAAAGATAGTAAAGGATAAACTTTAAAATGATTTCAAATGGTTAATGAAAAAGCATTGTGGTTTTTAGTATTTAAGAACTATAGAAAATCATCAAAATTGTGGCATGATATTGAATCATTGTTTGTGCTCACAATAAACCTATGGGAGGACACTTGAGAAAATATTGAGCAAGAAGAAGAAGAAGAAGGTGAAGAAGAAGAAGAAGAAGAAGAAGAAGAGGAAGAAAAAGGAGAAGAAAAAGTAGTAGAAAAAGATGTTGAAGAAAAAGAAGAAGAAAAGAAGAAGAAGAAGGACACAAAGAAGCAGAAAAAGAAGAAAAAGAAGAAGAACAAGAAGAAGTCGAAGAAGGAGAAGAAGAAGAAGAAGAGGAAGAAGAAGAATAGGAAGAAGAAGAAAAAGTTGTAGTAGTAGTAGAAGAAGAAGAAGAATTAGAAGAAGAAGCAGAAGAAGAAGGAGAAGAAGGAGGAGAAGCAGGAGAAGAAGTAGAAAAAGAAGAAAAAGAAGAAGAAGAAGAAGAAGAAGAAGAAGTAGACAAAGAAGAAGAAGAAGAAGAAGAGAAGAAGAAGATGATAAAGATGAAGAAGAAGAGGAAAAACAATAAGAAGAAGAACAAGAAGAGGAAGAAAAAGAAGAAAACGAAGAAGCAGAAGAATAAGAAAAAGAAATAGAAAGAAGAAGGAGAAGAAGAAGAAGAAGAAGGCAAGAAGAAGAAGAAGAAGAAGAAAATGAGTAATAAGAAAAAAAAGAAAAGGAAGAAGAAGAAGAAGACGAAGAAGAAAAGGAAGAAGAAAATGTTGAAGACGGTGATGACGAAGAAACAATTGAAGAAGAAGAATACGAAAAAGAAGAAGAAGAAGAAGAAGAAGAAGAAGAAGAAAAAAGAGGAGGAGGAGGAGAAGAAGAAGAAGATGAAGGCAAAGAAGAAGAAAAGATAGAAAAAGAAGATGAGGAAGAAGAAGAAAAACAATAAGAAGAAGCAGAAGAACAAGAAGCAGAAGAACAAGAAGCAGAAGAAGAAGAAGAAGAGGAGGAGGAAGAAGAAGAACAATAACAAGATGAAGAAGACAAGGAAGAAGAAGAAGAAGAAGAAGACAAAGATGAAGAAGAAGAGAAAGAAGAAGAATAAGAAGAAGAAGAAGAAGAAGAAGAAGAAGAAGAAGAAGAATTAGAAGAAGAAGAAGAAGAAGAAGGAGAAGAAGAAGAAAAAAAAAGACGAGTAAGAAGAAGAAGGAGAAGGAGAAGAAGAAGATGATGATGATGATGGTGAAAAGAAGAAGAAGAATGAGAAGAAGTAGAAGAAGAAAAAGATGAAGCAGAACAAGAAGAAAAAGATGTAGAAGAAGAACAAAAAGAACAAGAAAAAGAAGAAGTAATAGAAGAAGAAGAATAAGATGAAGAAGAAGAAGAAGAAAGTGAAGAAGAAGAAGTAAAAGTTGAAAAGGAAGAATAAGAAGAATAATGACAATTAGGAGAAGAAAAAGTAGTTGTAGTAGATGATGAAGAAAAAGAAAAAGAAGTAGATGAAGAAAAATGAATAGAAGGAGAAGAAATAAAAGGAGAAGAAGATAAAAAAGATGAAGAAGAAGAAAAGAAGAAGAAGAAGAAGAAGAAGTAGTCAAAGAAGAAGAAGACAAAGAAGAAGAAGAATAAGAAGACGAAGAATAAGAAGAAGAAGTAGAAGAAGAAGAAGAAGAGGAAGAAGAAAAAGAAGAAGAAGAAGAGGAAGAAGAAGAAGAAGACGATGAAGTTGTAGAAGAAAATAAAAAGTATTTGAAGAGAAAGAAAAAGAAGAAGAAGAAGATGATGATGATAAAGAAATAAAGAAGAAGAAGAAGAAGAAGAGGTAGAAGAAGAAGAAGAGGAAGAAGAAGAAGAAGAAGAAGAAGAAGAAGTAGATGAGGAAGAAAACAAAGAAAGAGAAGGAGAAGAAGAAAAAGAAGATGAACAAGAAAAAGAAAAAGAGGAAGATGATGAGGAGGAACAAGAAGAAGAAGAAGAAGAAGAAGAGGAAAAAGAGAAAGAAGAAGAAGAAGTTGAAGAATAAGATGAAGAAGAAGAAGAAGAAGAAGAAGAAAAAGAAGAAGAAAAAGAAGAAGCACAAGAAGAAGAAGAACAAGAAGAAGAAGAACAAGACGAAGAAGAAGATTAACAAGATGGGGAAGAGGAAGAAAAGGAAGAAAAAGAAGACAAAGAAGAAGAAGAAGAAGAAGGAGAAGAAGAAGAAGAAGAAGAAAAAGAAGAAGCACAAGAAGAAGAACAACAAGAAGAAGAAGAACAAGACGAAGAAGAAGATTAACAAGATGGGGAAGAGGAAGAAAAGGAAGAAAAAGAAGACAAAGAAGAAGAAGAAGAAGAAGGAGAAGAAGAAGATAACAAAGGAGATGGAGGAGGAGATGAGGAGGAGGAGGAGGAGGTGAAGAAGAAGAAGAAGAAGAGAAGAAGAAGAAGAAGATCTTGAAGAAGAATAAGAAGAAGAAGAGGAGGAAGAAGAAGTAGAAAATGAAAAGAAGAAAATAAGAAGATGAGGGAGAAGAAGAAGAAGAAGAAGGAGAAGAAGAAGAAGAAAAAGAAGAAGAAGAAGAAGAAGATGATGAGGAGGAGGAGTAAGTAGACAAAGAAGAAGAAGACGAAGTAGAATAAGAAAAAGAACAAGAACAAGAAGAAGAAAAGGAAGAAGATGATGAAGAAGAAGAAGAAGATGATGAAGAAGAAGAAAAAGAAGATGAAGAAGTATAAGATGAAGAAGAACAAAGTGAAGAGGAAGAAGAAGGTGAAGAAGATGTAGAAGAAGAAGAGGAAGGGGATGAGGAAGAGGAAGAAGAAGAAAATGTAGAAGAAAAAGAAGAAGAAGAAGAAGAGAAGAAGAAGAAGAAGAAGAAGAAGGAGAGAAAGAAGAGGAAGAACACAAAAAAGAAGAAAATGAAGAAGAACTAGGAAAAGAAGAAGTAGAAGAAGAAGAAGAAGAAGGTGAAGAAGTGCAAGAACAAGAATAATAAGAAGATGATGATTAAAAAGTAGTAGAAGAAGAAGATGAAGTAGAAGAAGGAGAAGAAGCAAAAAGAATTGCAAGAGGAAGATGAAGGAAAAGAAGAAGGAGAAGAAGAAGAAGAAGAAGAAGTTGACACAGTAGAAGAAGAGGAAGATGAAGAGAGGAAGTAGAAGATGTGGAAGAAGAATAACAAGAAGAAGAAGAAGAACTGGCAAGAGCAGAAGACGAAGAAGAAAAAGAAGAAGAAGACGAAGATGAAGAAGAAATAGAAGAAGAAGTAAAGAATGAAGAGGAAGAAGAAGAAGAAGAAGAAGAAAAACAATAATAATAATAATAATAATAATAAGAAAAAGAATATAATGTTGAAGAAGATTACGATGAAGAAAAACATTGAAGAAGATTATGAAAAAGAAAGAAGATGGAGGAGGAGGAGGAGGAGGAGGAAGAGAAGAAGATGGTGAAGAAAAGCAAGAAGAAGAAGAAGAAGAAGAGGAAGAAGAAATGCAAGAAGAAGAATAAGAAGAAAAAGAAGAAGAAGAAGAAGAAGAAGAAGAAAAAGTAGTGGTAGTGGAAGAGGAAGGAGTAGAAGAAGAAGAAGGAGAAGAAGAACAAGGATAAGAAGAAGAAGAAGCAGAAGAAGAAGAAGAAATAGAAGAAGAAGAAAAAGAGGAAGAAGAAGAAGAAGAAGAAGAAGTTGAAGAAGAAGTGATTGAAGAAGAAGAAGAAGAAGAAAAGAAGAAGAACAAGATGAAGAGGAAGAAGAAGAAGAAGAAGAAGTAGAAGAAAAAGAAAAAGAAGAAGAAGAAGAACAAGATGAAAACGAAAAAGAAGAAAAAGACGAAGAAGAAAAAGGAGAAGAAGAAGAAGGAGAAGGAGAAGAAGAAGAAGATGATGATGATGAAGAAGATGAATAAGAACAAGAAGAAGAATAGGTAGAAGAAGAAGAAGAAGAAAAATAGAAGAAGAAGAGGGAGAAGAAGTTGAAGAACAAGAAGTAATAGTAGAAGAAGAAAAAGAAGATGATGTAGTATTAGAACAAGAAAAAGAAGAAGAAGAAGCAGAAGAAGAATTAAGTGAAGAATAGGGAGAAGAAGAAGAAGAAGAAGATCAAGGGGAAGAAGAAGAAGAGGAAGAATAAGAAGAAGAAGAAGTGGAAGAAGAGGAAGAAGAAGAAGAAGAGGAAGAGAAAGATGAAGACGAAGAAGAAGAAGAAGAAAAGAAAAGGGCAGAGAAAAAGGAGAAAAAGAAGATGAAGATGAAGAAGATGAGGAAGAAGATCAAAAAGAAGAAGAGGAAGAAATGGAAGATGAAGAAGAAGTAGAAAAAGAAGAAAATGGAGAAATAGAAGTAGAAGAAGAACAACAAGAACAAGAAACAAAAGAAGAAGAAGAAGAAGAAGAAGAAGAAGAAGAAGTTGAAGAAGGAGAAGAAGAAGAAGAAGATAATGATGAAGAAAAAGAAGAGGAAGAAGAACAAGAGGAGGAAAAAAGAAGAAGAAGAAAAAGTAGAAGACGAAGAGGCAAAAGAAGAAGAAAAAGAAGAACAAGAATAAGTAGAAGAAGAAGAAGAAGAATATGAATAAGAAGAATACAATGATGAAGAAGATGATGATGATGAAGAAGTTTAAGAAGAAGACGAAGAAAACGATGAAGAAGAGGAACAAGGAGAAGAGGAAGTAGAAGAAGAAGAAGAAGGAGAAGAAGAAGATGAAGAAGATGAAGAAGAAGAGGAAGAAAAAGAAGAAGTAGAAGAAGAAGAAGGAGAAGAAAAAGTAGAGGAAGAAGAAGGAAAAGACAATGAAGAAGAATATGAAGAAGAAGAAGAAGACAATCAAGAAGAAGAAGAACAAGAACAAGAAGAGGATGAAGAAGAAGAAGATGAAGATGAAGAAGAAGAAGATGAAGAAGAAGAAGATGAAGAAGAAGAAGAAAAAGAAGTGGAAGAAGAAGAACAAGAAGAAAAAGAGGAAGAAGAAGAAGAAGAAGAAGAAGAAGAAAGTAAAAGAAGAAGTTGATGAAGAAGACTAAGTAGTAAAAGAAGTAGAAGAAGAATAAGAACAACAAGAAGAACAAGATGAAGAAGAAGAAGAAAAAGAAGAAGAAGAAAAAGAAGAAGAAGAAGAAGAGAAAGAAGAAGAAGAAGAAGAAGAAGAAGAAGAAGAAGAAGAAAAAGAAGAAGAAGAAAAAGAAGAAGAAGAAGAAGAGAAAGAAGAAGAAGAAGAAGAAGAAGAAGAAGAAGTAGAAGGGGAATAAGAAGATGAAAGAGATGATGATGATGAAGAAATTGTAGAAGATAATGAAGAAGAAGATGAAGAAGAAGGAGAAGAATTAGAAAAACAAGAAGAAGAGGATTTTGAAGGAGATGAAGTAAAAGAAGAAGAAAAAGAGGAAGATGAACAGGATGAAGAAGAGAAAAAGAAGAAAATAAGAGGTAGAAGAAGAAGAAGAAGAAGAAGAAGAAGAAGAGGAAGTGGAAGAGGAAGAGAAAGAAGAAGAAGAAAAAGAAGAAGAAATGGATGAAGAAGAGAAATAATAATAATAATAATAATAAGATGAAGAAGAAGAAAATGAAGAAGAAGACGAAGTAGAAGTAGAAGAAGATGATGAAGTTGAAGAAGAAGAAGATGGAGAAGAAGAAGAAGAAGAAGAAGAAAAGCAACAAAAAGAAGAGGAATAATAATAATAATAATAATAATAATAATAATAATAAAATTTGTAATAATAATAATAATAAATAAAAGAGGAGGAAGAAGAAGAAGATGATGATGAAGAAGAGGAAAAAGAAGAAAAAAAGAAGAAATAAAAGAACAAGAAGTACAAGAAGAAAAAGAGGAAAAAGAAGAAGAAAAAATAGTAGAAGAAGAAGAAGGAGAGGAAGAAGAAGAGAAGAAGAAGAAGGTGAAGAAGAAGAAGAAGAAGAAGATGATGATGATGATGAAGAAAAAGAAGAAGAAGAAGAAGAAGAAGAAGAAGAAGGAGAAGGAGAAGAAGGAGAAGAAGAAGAAGAAGAAGAAGAAGAGGAAGGAGGAGAAGAAGAAGATTAAGAAGAAGAAGAAGAAGAAGAAGAAGAAGAAGAAGAAGAAGAAGAAGAAGAAGAAGAAGAAGAACAGGTAGTAGTACAAGATGAAGAAGAAGAAGAAGATGATGATGATGAGAATAGGTAGTAGTAGCAGTAGAAGAAGAACAACAAGAAGAAGAAGATAATGATGATGAAGAAGAAGAAGAATCATAAGAAGAAGATGATGATGAAGAAGTTGATGATCAAGAAGAAGATGAAGAAGAAGAAGCAAAAAAGGATGAAGAAGAAGACAAAGAAGAAGAAGAAGAAGAAGGAGAATATGATGAAGAAGAAGAAGAAGAAGAAGAAGTTGAAGAAGGAGAAGAAGAAGAAGAA
>JAIUJO010002542.1:40000-43445 GCA_023846275.1 Vanilla planifolia | reverse complement strand
GAAGAAGAAGAAGAAGAACTAAAAGAAGAATAAGAAGAAGAAGAAGATGATGATGATATTGAAGAAGAAGAAGAAGAAGAAGAAGATGAAGGAGATGAAGAAGAAGAAGAAGGGGAAAAAGGAAAAGAGATGAAGGAGAAGACGAAGAAGGATAAGAAGAAGAAGAAGAAGATGAAGAAGATGAAAAAGAAGTTGAAGAAATAGTAGAAATAGAAGAACAAGAAAAGCCAGAGAAAGAAGAAGTAGAGGTAGAAGAAGAAGAAAAAGAAGAAGTAGAGGAAAAAGAAGAAGAAGAAGAAGAAGAAGAAGAAGAAGAAGTAGAGGAAGAAGAGGAAGAAGAAAAGGAAGATGATGATTATGAAGATGATACTGAAGAAGAAGAAGAAGAAAAAGTAGATGATGAAAAAGAAGATGAAGAAGAGAAACAAGAAGAAAAAGAAGAAGAAGAAGAAGAATAGAAGAAAAAGGAAAAGAAGAAGTAGAAGAAGAAGAAGAAGAAGAAGAAGACGAAGAGAAAGAAGAAGAAGAAGAAGAAGAAGAAAGAAGACGAAGAGAAAGAAGAAGAAGAAGAAGAGAAGAAGAAGATGATGATGATGATGACGATGATGAAGAAGTAGAAGAAGAAAAAGAAGAAGAAGAAGAAGAGGGAGAGGAAGATGAAGAAGAAAAAATAGAAGAAAAATAAGAAGAAGAAAAAGAAGATGAAGAAGAAAAGAAGAAGGTGAAGAAGATGAAGAAGAAGAAGAACAAGAAGAAGAAGAAAAGAAGAAGAAGAAAGAAAAGAAGGACGAAGGACAAGTTAAAGAAGGATAAGAAGAAGAAGAAGAAGAAGAAGAGCAAGAATAAGAAGAAGAAGAAGAAGAAGAAAAAGAAGAAGAAGAGGAAGCAGAAGAGGAAGAAGAAGGAGAATAAGAAGAAGAAGAGGAAAAGGAAGATAAAAGAGAAGAAAGAAAAAAAGAAGAAGAATAAGAATAATAAGAAGAAGAAGAATAAGATGAAGTGGAAGAAGTATAACAAGACGAAGAAGAAGAAGAAGTTGAAGAGGAAGAAGAAGAAGGAGAAGAAGAAGAAGAAGAAGTGGAAGAATATGATGATAATAAGGAAGATGAAGAAGAAAAAGTAGAAGAAGAGGAAGAAGATGTACAAGAAGGAGAAAGTGAAGAAGAACAAGATGGTACAGAAGAAGAAGTCGAAGAAGAAAAAGAAGAAGAAGAAGAATTTGAAGAATTAATAGAAGAAGAAGAAGAAGAAGAGAGGAAAAGAAGAACAAGAAGACAAAGAAGTAGAAGAAGAAGAAGAAGAAGAAGGAGAAGAAGAAGAGCAGAAGAAGAAGAAGAAGTAGGAGAAGAAGAAGCAGGAGAAGAAGAAGAAGTAGTAATAGATGAAGAACAAGAAAGGAAGAAGAAAAAGTAGAAGAAGAAGAGGATGAAGAAGAAAAGGAGGAAGAAGCAGAAGAGGAAGAAGAAGAAGTAGTCGTAAAGAAGAAGAACAAGAAGAAGAAGTAGGAAAAGAAGAAGAGAAGAAGAATGCGAAGTAGTAAAAGAAGAAAATGATGAAGAAGAAGAAGAGGAAGAAGAAGATGATGATGATGAAGCAGAAGAAGAGATGAAGAAGAAGAAGAAGAAGACAGACAAGAAGAAAAAGAAGAAGAAGATAAGAAGAAGAAGATTAAGAAGAAGAAGGAGAAGAAGGAGAAGAAGAAAAAGGTGATGGTGAAGATGACGAAGAAGAAGAAGAAGAAGAAGAAAAAGAAGAAGAAGAAGAGGAAGAAGAAGAAGACGAAGAAGAAATAGATGAAGAAGAAGAAAAAGAAGAAGAAGAAGGAGAAGAAGGAGGAGGAGAAGAAGAAGAAGAGGAAGAGGAATAAAAATGAGAAAAACAAGAAGAAGAAGTAGTAGAAAAAGTAGAAGAATAAGAAGAAGAAGAAGAAAGAAAGAATAAGTAGATGGAGAAGAATAATAACATGAAGCAGAAGAATAATAAGGAGGAGAAGAAGAAGAACAAGAAGAAGATGAAGAAGTAGATGGAGAGGAATAATAAGAAGAAGTAGAAGAATAATAAGGAGAAGAAGAAGAAGAAGTAAAAGATGATGAAGAAGAAGAAGAAGAAGAAAAAGAAGAATAAGAAGAAAAAGATGATGATGGTGAAGAAGAAGAAGTAGTAGAGGAAGAAGAAGAAGAAGACAACAAAGAGGAGAGTAGGAAGAAGATGAAGATGATGAAGAAGAAGAAAAAGAAGGAGAAGAAGAACAAGAAGAGGAGGAAGAGGAGCACGAAGTAGAAGAACTGGGGAAAGAAGAAGAAGAAGAAGAAGAAGAAAAAGAAGAAGAAGATGGAAAAGAAGAAGTGGAAGAGGAAGAGGAAGAGAAGAAGAAGAAGAAGAAGAAGGAGAAGAAGATGAAGAAGGGACAAGAAGAAGAAGAATAAGAAGAAGAAGAATTAGAAGATGAAGATGAAGATGAAGAAGAAGAAGGAGAAAGGGAAGAAGAGGAAGGCAAAGGAGGAGAAAGAAAAGAAGAAGAATAAGAAGAAGAAGAAGAAGAAGAGGAAGAAGATCGAGAAGAAGAAGAAGAAGAAAAAGAAGAAGAGGAAAGAAGAAGAAAAAGAAGAAGAAGAAGATGAAGAAGAAGAAGATGAAGAAGAAAAGGAAGAAGATAAAGAAGAAGACGAAGAAGAAGAAGAAGAACAAGAAGAAGAAGAAGAAGAGTAGGAGAAGAAGAAGAAGAAGAAGAAGAAGAAGACGGTGTTGATGATGATAAAGAGGAAGGAAAGGAAGAAGAAGAAGAGGAAGAAGAAGAAGAGGTTGATGAAGAAGAGCAATAAGAGAAAGCAGAAGAAGAAGAAGAAGGACGTGAAGAAGAAGAAGATGCAGAAGAAGAAGAAGAAGAAGAAGGAGAAGAATAAGAAGAAGAAGAAGGGAAGAAGAAGGAGAAGAAGAAGGGGAAGAACAGAGGAAGAAGATAGTAGAAGAAGAAGAAGAAGAAGTAGAAGAAGAAGAAGAAGAAGAAGAAGGGAAGGAGAAGAAGGACAACTAGGAAGAAAAAGAAGGAGAAGAAAGAAAATAAGATGAAGGAGAAGACCAAGATGGATAAGAAGAAGAAGAAGAAGAAGAAGAAGAAGAAGAAGATGATGAAGAAGAAGAAGAAGAAGAAGGAGAAGAAGATTATGATGATGAGGAGGAAGAGAACACAAAGAAGAAGAAGGAGAAGAAGAAGAAAAATAAAAGGAAGAAGAAGTGGAAGAAGAAAAAGAAAAAGAAGAAGTTGAAGAAGAAGAAGAAGAAGAAGTAGAAGAAGTAGAAGAAAAAGAAGGAGAAGAAGTAGAAGAGGAAGAAGTAGTAGTAGAAGAAGAAGAAGAAGAAGAAGAGGAAGAAGAATAACAAAGAAGAAGTAGAAGTAGAAGAAGAAGAAGAAGAAGAAGGAAAAGACTTCGAAGAAAAAGAATGA
>JAIUJO010002542.1:25000-27500 GCA_023846275.1 Vanilla planifolia | reverse complement strand
GAAGATGAAGAAGAGGATGATGATAATGATGAAGAAGAAGAAAAATATGAAGCAAAAGAAGGGGAGGATGAAGAAGAAGAGGAAGATGAAGAACAAAAGGAAGAAGAAGAGGATGAAGAAGATCTAGAAGAAGAAGTAAAAGAAGAAGAAGAAGAAGAGCAAGAAGAAAGAGAAGAAGGAGAAGAAAAAGGGGAAGAAGAAGAAAAAGAAGAAGAAGAAGAAGAAGAAGAGGAAGTGATAGAAGAAGAGGAAGAGGAAGAAGAAGAAGAGGAGGAGGAAGAAGAAGAATAAGAAGAAGAAGAAGAAATGAAGAAGAAGAAGAAGAAGAAGTTGAAGAATAAGAAGAAGAAGAGGAGGAAGATGAAGAAGAAGAAGACAAAGAAGAAGAAGAAGAAAATGAGGAAGAAGTAGTAGTATTAGAAGAAGAGGAATAGAACGAATAAGCGAAAGACGAAGAAGAAGAAGAAGAAGAAGAAGAAGAAGAAAAAGTAGTAGAATATGAAGAAGAAGAAGGAGAAGAAGTACGTAGTAGTAGTAGAAGAAGAAGAAGAAGAAGTAGAACAAGAAGAAGAAAGCATCAAGAAGAAGAACATAAGAAGAAGAGGAGGAGGAGGAGATGAGGAGGAGGAGGAGGAGGATGAGGAGGAAGAGGAGGAAGAAGAAGAAGAAGAATAAGAGGTAGAAAAAGAGGATGAAGGAGGAGAAGAAGAAGAAGAAGAAGAAGAAGAAGAACATGGAGAGGAAAAAGGAAAAGAAGAGGAAGAGGAAGAAGAAGAACAAGATGAAGAAGTTGATCATGAAGAAGAAGAAGAAGAAGAAGAAGAAGAAGAAGTAGAAGAAGAAGAATAGGAAGAAGAAGAAGAAGAAGAAGAAGATGAAAAAGAAAGGTAAGAAAAACAAAGATGAGAAGAAGATGATGATGATGATAAAGAAGAAGAAAAAGAAGAAGAAGAAGAAGAAGAAGAGAATAAGAAGAAGTGGAAGAAGAATAAGACGAAGAAGAAGAAGAAGAAGAGAAAGAACAAGAAGTACTAGAAGAAAGAAAGGTAAAAGATGAAGAAGAAGAGGAAAAAGATGAAGATTTTTAAGAAGACAAGAAGAAGAAGAAGATGATGATGAAGAAGAAGAAGAAGAAGGAGAAGAAGGTGAAGAAGAAGAAAACGAAGAAGAAGAATAAGAAGAAGAAGAAGAAGAGGATGTAGAACTAAAGGAAGAAGAAGGGGAAGGAGAGGAAGAAGATGATGAAGAAGAAGAAGAAGAAGGAGAAGAAGAGGAAGAATAATAAAAGAAATAAGAAGTTCAAGAAGAAGAAGAAGAAGAGGACGAAGAAGAAGAAGAGGAAGAAGAAGAAGAAAAAGATGAAGAAGAGGAAGATGAAGAAGAAGATGAAGAAAAAATTAGAAGAAGAAGAGAATGAAGAAATAGAAGTAGTAGTAGAAGGAGAAGAAGAAGAAGGGAAAGTAGTAGAAGAAGTGGAAGGTGAAGAGGAGGAAGAAGAAGAAGGAGAAGAAAAGTATGAAGAAGAAGAAGAAGAAGATAAAGAAGAAGTAGTTGAAGACGAAGTTGAAGAAGAATAAGAAAATAAGATGAAGAAAACGAAGAAGAAGAAGAAGAAAAAGAAGAAGTGGGGAAGAAGAATTAGAAGAAGAAGAAGAAGAAGAAGAAGCAGAAGAAGAAGAAGAAGAAGAAGGAGAAGAACAACTAATAGTAAAAGTAAAATAAGAAGAAGAAGAAGATGTTGATGAAGAAGAAGAAGATGATGATGATGATGAAGAGGATGAAGAAGAGGAAGAAAAATAAGAAGAAGAAGAAGGAGAAGAAGAAGAAATCGAAGAAGAAAAAGAAGAAATAATAGAAGAATATCTAGTAGAAGAAGTAGAAGAAGGAAAGTAGAAGGAGAAGGAGAGGAAGAGGAGGAGAAGGAAGAAGAAAAATCAGAAGAAGAAGAAAAAGAAGAAGGAGAAGAAGAAGAAGGAGAAGGAGAAGAAGAAGAAGAAGAAGGAGAAGAAGAAGAAGAAGAATAGGAAGAAGAAGGAGAGAAAGAAGAAGAAGAAGAGGAAGAAGAAGAAAATGAAGAAGAGAAAGAAGAAGTTGAAGAAGAAGAAGAAGAAGAAGGAAGGGAAGAAGAAGTAGAAGAAGAAGATGAAGAAGAAGAAAAAGAAGAAGAAGAAGAAGAAGACGAAGAGGAAGAAGAGGAGGAGGCAGAGGATGAAGTAGAAGAAGATGAAGAAGAAAAAGAAGAAGAGGAGATGAAGAAGGAGAAGAAGAAGATGAAGTAAAGTATGATGATAATGATGAAGAAGAAGAAGGGGATGATGAGGAAGAAAAGGAAGATGAAGAAGAAAAGGAAGAAGAAGAGGAAGAAAAAGAAGAGGATGAAGAAGAAGTAGAAGAAGAAGTAGAAGAAGAAGAAGAAGAGCAAGAAGAAGGAGAAGAAGAAGAAGAAGAAGGGATAAAAGAAAAAGAAGAACAATAAGAAGAAGCAAAAGAAGAAGAAGAA
>JAIUJO010002542.1:15000-20000 GCA_023846275.1 Vanilla planifolia | reverse complement strand
AGAAGAAAATTAATAAGAAGAAGATGATGATGATGAGGAAGAAGAAGAAGAAGAAGAAGAAGAAGAAGATGAAAAACAAAGGTAAGGAAACCAAAGATGAGAAGAAGAAGATGATTATGATGATAAGGAAGAAGAAGAAGAAGAAGTAGAAGAGAAGGAGTGAAGAAGAAGAAGAAGAAGAAGAAGAAGAAGTAGTAAAAGAAGTAAAAGAGGAAGAAGAAGAGGAAAGAGAAGAACACAAAAAAGAAGACAAGAAGAAGAAGAAGAAGAAGGAGAAGAAGTTGAAGAAGAAAAAAAAGGAAGAAGAAGAAGAAGAAGAAGAGGATGAAGATGAAAAGGAAGAAGAAGGGGAAGGAGAAGAAGAAGACGAAGAAAAAGATGATGATGAAGAAGAATAAAAGAAAGGAGAAGTACAGGAAGAAGAAGAATAATAAGAAGAAGAAATGGAAGTGGAGGAAGAAGAGGAAGAGGAAGAAGAAGTAGAGGATGTCGAAGATGAAAAAGAAGAAGAAGATGATGATGATGAAGAAGTGGACGAAGAAGAAGAAGGGGAAGAAGAAGTAGAAAAAGATGAAGAAGAAGATGAAGAAGAAGATGATGAAAAAGAAGAAGAGAATGAAGAAGAAGTAGTATTAGTAGTAGTAGAAGAAGTAGTATTAGTAGTAGTAGAAGAAAAGGAAGAAGAAGAAGGAGAGAAAGAAGAAGAAGAAGAAGTGGAAGATCAAGAGGAAGAAGAAGAAGAAGAAAAATATGAAGAAGAAGAGAGAAGAAGAAGAATAAGAAGTGGAAGATCAAGAGAAAAAAGAAGAAGATGAAGAAGAAGAAGAAGTAGAAGAATAAGAAGAAAACAAAGAAGACGGAGTTGAAGATGAAGTTGAAGAATAAGAATAAGAAAAGAAGATGAAGAAAATTAGGAAGAAGATGAAGAAGAAGAAGAAGTGGAGGAAGAAGAATTAGAATAAGAAGAAGAAGAAGAAGGAGAAGAAGAACAACCAAACGTAGAAGTAAAAGAAGAAGAAGAAGATGAAGAAGAAGAAGAAGATGAAGAAGAAGAAGATGGTAATGATGAGGAAGAGGATAAGAAGTGGAAGAAGAAGAAGAAGAAGAAGGAGAAGTAGAAGAAATCGAAGAAGAAATAAAAGAAGAAGATCAAGTAGAAGAAAAAGAGGAAGAAGAAGAAGATGGAGACGAAGAGGAGGAGGGGGAGGATGAAGAAAAATAAGAAGAAGAAGAAGAAAAAGAAGAAGGAGAAGAAGACGAAGGAGGAGAAGAAGAAGAAGACGAAGAAGATGGAGAAGAAGAAAAAGAAGAATAGGAAGAAGGAGAGGAAGAAGAAGAAGAAGAGGGAGAAGGATAGGATAAACAAAAAGAAGAAGAAGTTGAAGAAGAAGAAGAGGAAGAAAGGAAAGATGAAGAAGAAGAACAAGAAGAACAAGGAGAAGATAAAGAAGAAGAGGATGATGATGATAATGATGACGAAGAAGAAGAAGAAGAAGAAGCAAAAGAAGTGGAAAATGAAGAAGAAGAAGATGAAGAAGAAGAAGAGGAAGATGAAGAAGTGGAAGAAGAAGAAGAAGAAGAAGAGGAGGAAGATGAAGAAGTGGAAGAAGAAGAAGAAGAAGAAGAAAAAGAAGAAGGAGAAGAAGAAGAATAAGAAGAAGATGAAGAAGAAAAAGATGAAGATGAATAAGCAGAAGAGGAAGACGAAGAGGTGGAAGGAGAAGAAAAGAACGTAGAAGAAGAAGAAGAAGAAGAAAAAGAAGAAGAAGTAGACGAAGAAGAAGAGGAAGAGGATGGGGAAGAAGTAGAAGAAGAATAAGAACAAAAAGATGAAGATGATGATGAAGAAGAACTAAGAAAAGTAGAAGAAGAGGAAGACGAAGAAGAAGAAGAAGAAGTAGAAGAACTAGAAGAAGAAGAAGAAGAAGAAGAAGAGGTGGCAGAGGATGAAGTAAAGGAAGAGGAAGAAGAAGAAGAAGAAGGAGAAGAAGAAAATGAAGAAGAAGATGATGATAATGATGAAGAAGAAGAAAAATAAGAAGAAGAAGAAGGGGAGGATGAAGAAGAAGAGGAAGATGAAGAAGAAAAAGAAGAAGAAGATGTAGAAGAAGAAGTAGAAGAAGAAGAAGAAGAAAAAGAGCAAGTAGAAGGAGAAGAAGAAGAAGAACAATAAGAAGAAGAAGAAGAAGAAGAAGAAGAGGAAGTGGAAGAAGAAGAGGAAGGGGAAGAAGACAAATAGGAGGAAGGAGAAGAAGAATAAAGAGAAGAAGAAGAAGTTGAAGAAGAAGAAGAAGAGGAAGAAGAAGAAGGAGATGAGGAAGGGGAGAATGAAAAAGAAGAAGAAGATGAAGAAGAAAAGGAAGAAGAAGAGGAAGAAGAAGAAGAGGATGAAGAAGAATTAGAAGAAGAAGAAGAAGAAGGAGAAGATGAACAAGAAGAAGAAAGGGGAGAAGAAGAAGAAGAAGAAGAAGAAGAAGAAGAAGAAGAGGAAGAAGTGGAAAGGAAGATGATGATGATGACAAAGAAGAAGAATAAGAGGAAGAAGAAGAAGAGGATGGATAAGAAAAGGTAGAGAAGAGAAGAAGAAGAAGAAGAAGGAGAAGACGAGGAAGAAGAAGAAGAAGAAGAAGAAGAAGAAGAAATAGAAGAAGAAGAAAGAGAAGAACAAAAAGACGACGAAGAAGAAGAAGGAGAAGTTGAAGAAGGGGAAGAAGATGAAGAAGGAGAAAAAGATGAAGATGATGGAGAAGAAGAGGAAGAAGAAGAACAAGAAGTTGAAGAAGAAGAAAAAGTGGAAGTAGAAGTAGAAGAAGAAGAAAATGAATATTTAGAAGAAGAAAAAAGGAAGAAGAAGAAGAAGACGAAGTAGAAGAAGAAGATTAAGAAGAAGAACAAGAAGAATAAGAATAAGAAGTATAAGAAAAAGAAAAAGAAGAGAAAGAAGAAGTAGAAGAATAAGAAGAAGAAGAAGAAGAAGAAGAAGAAGAAGAAAAAGAAGTATAAGAAAAAGACGAAGAGAAAGAAGAAGCACAAGTATAAGAAGAAGAAGAAGAAGAAGAAGAAAGTGAACAAGAAGAAGGAGGAGAAGAAGAAAAATAAGTAGAAGAACAAGTAGAAGAATCTGAAGGAAAAGAAGAAGACGAAGAAGAAGAAAATGAAGAAGAAGAAGAAGAAGAAGAAGAAGAAAAAGAATGGGATGAAGAAGATGATGATGATGACAAAGAAGAAGAAGAAGAGGATGTAGAAGAAAAGGAAGAGAAGAAGTAGAAAAAGAAGAAGAAGAAGAAGAATTGAAAGAAGAATAAGAATAAGAAGGAGAGGAAGAGAAAGAAGAAGTGAAAGAAGAAGCAGTGGAAGAAGAAAAAGAAGAAGTTCAAAAATAGAAGAAGAAGAAGAAGAAGAAGAAGAAGAAGAAAGGGAAGAAAAAGAAGAAGAAGAAGAAGACGAAGAAGAAGATTAGGATGATGAAGAAGAAGAAGAAGAAGAAGAAGAAGAGGATGAAGAAGAATAAGAAGAAGAAGATGAAGAAGAGGAAGAAGAAGAAGAAGAAGAAGAAGACAAAGATGAAGAAGAAGGAGAAGATGAAGAAGAAGAAAAAGAAGAAGAATAAGAAAAAGATGAAGATGAATTAAAAGAAGAAGAAGAGGTAGAAGAAGAAGAAATTGAAGAAGATGAAGATGAAGAAGAAGAAAAAGAAGACAAAGAAGAGGATGAAGAGGATCAGGAAGAAGACGAATAATAATAAGAAGAAAAGGAAGAAGATGATGAAGAAGAAGAAGTAAGAGAAGTAGAAGAAGAGGAAGAAGAAGAAGAAGAAGAAGAAGAAGAAAAAGAAGAAGGAGAAGAAGAAGAAGAAGAAGAAGAGGAGGAGGAGGAGGAGGAGGTAGAAGAAGAAGTAGAAGAAGAGGAAGAATAAGAAGAAGAAGAAAAAAAGTAGAAGAAGAAGGAGAAGAAGAAGAAGAAGAAGATAATGATAATGATGAAGAAGAGGAAAAAGAAGAAGAATAAGAAGTAGAAGAAGAAGAAGAAGAAGAAGAAAAAGAAGAAGAAGAAGAAAAAGAAGAAGAATAAAGCAAAAAAGAAGGAGAAGAAGAAGAAGAATTATATCTAGGACAACAAGTAGAAGAATATGAAGGAAAGAAGAAGAAGAAGAAGAAGAAGAAGGGGAAGAACATGATGATGATGATGACAAAGAAGAAGAAGAAGAAGAGGATAAAGATGAAAAGGAAGAGAAGAAGAAGAAGAAGAAGAAAAAGATTAATAAGAAGAAGAAGGAGAGATAGAAGATGAAGAAGGGGAAGAAGAAGGGGAGGAAGAAGAAAAAGAAGAAGAAGTGGAAGAAGAAGAAGAAGAAGAAGAAAGGGAAGAAGAAGGAGAAGAAGAAGAAGAATAAGAAAAAGAAGATCAAGAAGAAGATGAAGAAGAAGAAGAAGAAGAAGAGGAAGAAAAGGAAGAAGAAGAAGAGGAGGAAGAAGAGGAAGAAGAAGATGTGGAAGAAGAAGAAGAAGAAGACGAAGATGAAGAAGAAGGAGAAGATGAAGAAGAAAAAGAAGAAGAAGAAGAAAAAGAAGAAGAACAAGAAAAAGAAGAAGAAGAAGAAGAGGTAGAAGAAGAAGAAAAGGAAGAAGAACAAGAAAAAGAAGAAGAAGAAGAAGACGAAGAAGAGGATTAAGAGGATGAGGAAGAAGAAGAAGAATAAGAAGAAGAAAATGAAGATGAAGATGATGAAGAAGAAGAAGTAGGAGAAGTAGTAGAAGAAGAAGAAGAAGAAGATGAAGTAGAAGAAGAAGAAGAATAAGAAGAAGAGGAGGAGGAGGTAGAAGATGAAGTAGAAGAAGAAGAATATGAGAAGAAGAAGAAGAAGGAGAAGAAGAAGATGAAGAAGAATATAATGATAATGTTGAAGAACAAGAAAGAAGAAGAAGAAGAAGAAGAAGTGGAGGATGAAAAAGAAGAAGAAGATGATGAAGAAATGGAAGATGAAGAGGAAGAAGTAGAAG
>JAIUJO010002542.1:5000-7500 GCA_023846275.1 Vanilla planifolia | reverse complement strand
GAAGAAGAAGAAGAAGAATGAGAAGAAGAAGAAGAAGAAGAAGAAGAAAAAAGAAGTAGAAGTAGAAGAGAGAAGAAGAAGAAGAAGAACAAGAAGAAAATAAGAAGAAGAAGAAGAAGAAGATCAAGAAAAAGAAGAAGAAGAAAAAGAAAAAGAATAAGAGGAAGAGAAGAAGAAGAGGAAGAAGAAGAAGAGGAAGAAGAAGGAGAAGAAGAAGCAGAAGTAGTAGTAGAGATGATGAAGAAAAGGAAGAAGAAGAAGAAGAAGAAGTGGAAGAAGAAGAAAATGAAGAGGAAGAAAAAGAGGAAGAGGAAGAAGAAAAGATGAAGAAGAAGAAGATGATGAAGGAGAAGAACAGGAAGAAGAAGAAGAAGAAGTGGAGGAGGAAGAAGAACAATAGAAACTAGAAGAAGTGGTGGAGAAGGAGAAGAAGAAGTAGAAGAAGAGGAAGAAGTAGTGGAAGAAGAATGAGAAGATGAAGACGAAGAAGAAGAAGAAGAGAGAAAAAGAACATGACGAAAAAGATGGTGATGATGTTGATGACGAAGGAGAAGAAAAAGTTGTAGTAGAAGGAGGAGGAGAAGAAGGAGGTGAAGGAGAAGAAGAAGAAGGAGAATAGGGAAAAGAAGATGAAGGAGAAGTTTAAGAAGGATAAGAAGAAGAAGAAAAAGAAGAAGCAAAACAATGATGATTTAGAAGAAAAAGAAGTAGAAGAATATGAAGAAGAAGAAGAAGAAGAATATGAAGAAGAAGAAGAAGAAGAAGAAGGGGAAGAAGAAGAAGAGGAGGAGGAGGAGGAGGAAGAAAAAGAGAAGAAGAAGAAGAAGAAGAAAAAGAAGAAGAAGAAGAACATGAAGAAGAGGAAGAAGAAAAAGAAGAAGAAGAAGTGGAAGAAGAAGAAGAAGATGAAGAGGAGGAGGAAGAAGAAGAAGAAGAAGAAGAAGGCAAAGAAGAAGAAGAAGCAGAAGAAGAAGAAGAAGAAGAAGAAGAATAGAAGAAAGAAGAAGAAAAGAAGATGAAGAGGAAGAGGAAGAAGAAGAAGAAGAAGAAAAAAATGAAAAGAAGATGAAGAAGAAGAAGAAGAAGTAGAAGAAAAAGATGAAGAGGTAGAAGAAGAAGAAGAAGAAGAAGAAGTTGAATGAAGAAGAAGAAGAAGAAGAAGAGAAGAAGTAGAAGAAGAAGATGATGAAGAGAGAAGAAGAAGAAGGAGATGAAGATGAAGAGAAAGAAGAAGAAGAAGAAGTGTCAGATGGAGAAGAAAAACAAGAAGAAGAGGAAGAAGAAGAAGAAGACGAAGAAGAAGAAGAAGAAGAGGAAGAAGAAGAAGAAGAAAAAGAATAACGAGAAGAAGGAGAATAATAAGGAGAAGAGGAAGAAAAAGAAGAATAAGAATAAGGAGGAGAAGAAGAAGAATAAGGGGAAGAAGAAGAATAATAAGGAGAAGAAGAAGAAGAAGAAGAAGAATAAGAATAAGAAGTAGTAGTAGAAGAAGAAGATGATGATGATGATGATGATGAAAAAGAACAAAATGAAGAAGAGAGGAGGAGGAAGAAGAAGAAGAAGGAAATGAAGAAAAAGAGGTAGAAGAGTTGAAAAGGGGGAGGATTAAGAAGAAGTGGAGGAAGAAGGAGAAGTGGATGAAGAACAAGAAGGAAAGAAGAAGAAAAAGAAGAAGAAGAAGAAGGAGAAAGAGAAGAAAAAGTAGAGGAAGAAGAAGAAGAAAAAGAAGATGAAGAAGAAGAAAAGAAGAAGGAAAAGGGGAAGAATAAGAAGAGGAAGAAGTAGAAGGAGAAAAGGAAAAGAGGATGAGGTAAAGATGAGGAATGATAAGAAGAAAAAGAAGAAGAAGATGTAAAGGAGGAAGAAGAAGAAGAAGAAGAAGAAGATAGTAAGAAGAAGAAGAGGAAGAAGAAGAGGAAGAAGAAGTGGAAGAAGATGGAGAGAAAGAAGAAGAAGAAGAAGAAGTAGAAGAGGAAGAATAAGAAGAAGAGGAAGAATAAGAAGAAAAGAAGAAGAGAGAAGTAGAAGAAGTATGAAAGGCAAAATAAGAAGAAGAAGAGAGAAGAAGAGGAAGAAGAAGAAGAAAAAGATGAAGAAGAAGAAGATGATGAAGGACAAGAATAGGAGAGAAGAAGAAGAGGAAGAGGAAGAAGAACAATAGCAAGTAGAAGAAGAGGTGGAGAAGAGAAGAAGTAGTGGAAGAAGAACAAGATGAAGAAGAAGAAGAAGCAGAAGAAGAAGAGGAAGAAGAAGAAAAAGGACAGGAAGAAGAAGACGATGATGATGATGTTGATGACGAAGAAGAAGAAAAAGTTGTAGTAGAAGAAGCAGGAGAAGAAGATGAAGGAGAAGGAGGGGAAGGAGTAGAAGAAGAAGAAGAAGGAGAACAAGGAAAAGAAGAAGAAGAAGGAAAAAAGATGATTTAGAAGAAAAAAGAAGTAAAAGAATAAGAAGAAGAAGAATAAGAAAAAGAAGAAGTAGAAGAAGTTGTAGAACAAGA
>JAIUJO010002663.1:17500-27500 GCA_023846275.1 Vanilla planifolia | reverse complement strand
TCTTTGTCTACTTCTTCTTCTTCTTTTTCTTCTTCTTCTTTTCCTTCTTCTTCTTCTTCATCTTATCCTACTTCTTTTTCTACTTCTTCTTTTCCTTCATCTTCTTCTTCTTCTTCTTCTTTTTCTTTTTCATCATCATCTTCTTCTTCTTCTTTGCCTTCTTCTTCTTCCTCTTTTCTTTTTCTTGTACTTATTCGATGCCTTTTACAACTTCATCTTCATCTTCTTATTCTTGGTCTCCTTCTTCTTCCTCTTCATCTTCTTTTTATTCTTCATCTTCTTCTTTTTCTTCTTCTTCTTTCTCTACTTCTTCTCCTTTAGCTTTTTCTTGTTCTTCTTCCTCTTCTACTTCTTCTTCTTTTTTTCATCTTCTTCTTTTTCTCCTTCTCCTTCATGTACTTCCTCCTCCTCTCCTTCTCCTTCTTCTTCTTATTATTATTCTTCTACTTATTCTTCCTCTTGTGCTCCATCTTATTTTCCATCTCCCTCTCTTTCTTTTTCTTCTTCTTCTTCTTCGTCTTCCTATTCTTCTTCTTCATTATCATCATCTTTTTCTTCTTCATAATAATCTTCTTAAACATCTTCTTCTTCTTCTTCTCCTTTGACTTCTTCTTCTTCTTTTGCTTCTTCTTCTTCTTCATCTTCTTCTTCGTTTTCGTCTTCTTCTTTTTGTCTTCTTCTTCTCCTTTGACATTTTCTTCTTCTTATTCATCTCCTTCATCTTCCTCTCCTTCTTCTTTTGCTTCTTCTTCACCATCCCCTTTTCCTTCTTCTTCTTCTTCTTCTTCTTCCTCTTCTTCTTCTTCTTCTTCTATTAATACTTCTTCTTCTTCTTCTTTTTCTTCTTCTTCTTCTTCCTCCTTTTAATCTTCTTCTTCGTCATCTTGTTCTTCTTCTTATTCTTCTCCATGTCCTCCTTCTTCTTCCCCTTCTTCTTCTTCTTCATCTCCATCTTCTTCTTCATCTCTTTCTTCTTCTTCTTCTTCTTCTACTTCTTCATCTTTCTCTTCCTCTTTTTCCTCTTCTTCTTCTTCTCCTCCTCCTTCTTTATGATTTCTTCTTCATCATCTTCTTCTTCATCAACTTCTTCTTCTTTGTCTTCCTCTTCATTTTCTTCTTCTTCTTCTTCTTCTTTGATTTCTTCTTCTTCTTTTTCTTCTTCTTCTAATTTTCTTCTTCATCTTCTTTTTCATCTTCTTCTTCTTCTCCTTCTTCTTCTTCTACTTCTTCTTCATCTACTTTTTCTTCTTCATCTTCATCTTCTTCTTCTTCATCTTCTTCTTCCTCTTCTTCTTCTTCTTCGCATTCTTCTTCTTCTTTTCCTTCTTTATCCTCTTCTTATTCGTCTTCTTCTTCTTTTTCTACTTCTTTGTTTTCTACTTCTTGGCATTCTTCTTCTTCTTCTACTACTACTACTACTTTGTCTTCTTCTTCTTCCTCTTCCCCATCTTCTTCTTCTTTTTCCTTTTCTTCTACTTCTACTTCTTCCTTTTTTTCTTCTTCTTCCTCTTCTTCTCCTTCTCATTCTTCTCCTTGTTCTTCTTCTTTTTCTTCTTCTTCTTCTCCTTCTTCTTATTATTATTATTATTATTATTATTATTATTATTATTATTATTATTATTATTATTATTATTATAATCATTATTATTATTATTATTATTATTATTCTACTTCTTCTTTATCTTCTTAATCTTCATCTTCTTCTACTTCTTTTTACGCTTCTTCTCCTCCTCCTCCTCCTTCTTAATCATCATCATCATCTTCTTCTTAATCATCATCATCATCTTCTTCTTCTTCTTAGTCTTCCTCTTCATCTTCTTCTTTTTCTTTTTCCTCTTCTTCCACTACTTCATCATCATCATCATCTTCTTGTTCTATTTCTTGTTCTTGTTCTTCTTCTTGTTTTACTTATTCTTTTTCTTCTTCTTCTTCTTCTTCCCCTTCTTATTCTTCTTCTTCTTCTTCTTCTTTGTCTTCTTCTTCAACTACTTCTTCTTCATCTTCATCTCTTTCATCTTTTTATTCTTTTTTCTTCTTAGTTTTCTTCTTCTTCTTTGTCTTCTTCTACTTCTCCTTCTTCTTCAGCTTCTTCTTCTTCTTCATCATCTTTTGTTTCTTCTTCTTATTATTTGCCTCCTTCTCTTCTTATTATTATTTGCTTCTTCTTCTTATTATTCTTCAACTACTTCTCCTTCTCTTCTTCATCTTCATCTCCTCCTCTTTCTCTATCTCTTTCTTCATCTTCTTCTTCCTCTCCTTCTTCTTCTTCTTCCTCTCCTTCTTCTTCTTCTTCCTATTCTTCTTCTTCATTTCCCTCTTCTTCTTCTTCTTCCTTTTCTTTCCTTATTCTACTACTACTTCTTCTTCTTCTTTTTAATCTTCTTCTAGTTCTTCTTCTCTTTCTTTTGTTTCTTCTTCTTCTTATTCATCATCATCTTCTTCTTCTTCTTTTTAGTCTTCTTCTTCTTTTTCTTCTTCTTTTTCTTCTTTATCATGTTCTTCTTCTCCTTCTTTCTCTTCTTTGTCTTCTTCTTCTTCTTCTTCTTGCCCTTCTTCAACTTGTTCTTCTTCTTTTTCATCTTTGTCTACTTCTTCTTCTTCTTCTTCTTCCACCTATTCTCCTCCTCCTCCTACTTTTTCTTCTTCTACACTTTCTTCTTCTTCATCTCCTTCTTGTTCTTCATCTCCTTCTTCGTCTTCTTCTTCTTCTACATCTTATTGTTCTTCTTTTTCTACTTATCCTTCTTCTCCTTCTTCTTCCTCTTGTTCTTCATCTTCATCTTCTTCTCCTTCTTCTTCACCTTCTTCTTCTTCCTCATCGACTTCTGCTTCTTCTTCTTATTCTTCTCCTCCCTCTCTTCTTCATCTTCTTCTCCTCCTCCTTCTCTGACTCCTTCTTCATCTTCTTCTACTTCTTCTTCTTCCTATTCTTCTTCTATGTTTTCTTCTTCTTCTTCCTTTTCTTTCTTTGTTGTATTACTTCTTCTTCTTCATTTTCTTCTTCTTTTTCATCTTTTTATTCGTAGTCTTCTTCTTCTTCTTCTTCTTCTTCTTCTTCTTATTCTCCTCCTCCTGCTTCTTCTTCTTCAACTCCTTCTTCTTCTTGTTATTGTTATTAATATTATTGCTCTTCATTTTTCCTCTTCTTCTTCTTCTCCTCCTCCTTCTTCTTCTTCTTCTTAATCTTCTTCTGCATCATCGTCATCATCATCTTCTTCTTCTTCTTTTTCTTCTTCCTCCTCATCTTCATCTTCTTCTTCTTCTTCATTTTCTTCTACTTCTTCGTCTTCTTTTTCTTCTTTTTATTCTTTTTCTTCTTCTTCTTCTTCTTCTTCTTCTTTTTCTTCTCTTCTTCTTTCTTTTTTCTTCTTCTTCTTCTTCTTCATCTTCTTCTTCTTCTTCTTCTTCTTCTTCTTCTTCTCCTTCTTCTCCTTCTCCATCTCCTTCTTCTTCTTCTCCTTCCTCTTGTTCTTCTTTTTCTTTTTCTTCCTCTTCCTCCTCTACGTCTTCAACTTCATCCTCTTCATCTTGCTCTTCTTCTTTTTCTCCTTTTTCTTCTTCATCTCCTTCTTCTTCTTCTTTGTCTTCTACCTCTTTGCCTACTTGTTCTTCCTCCTCTTCTTCTTCCTCTTCTTCTTCTTCTACTTTACCTTCTCTTTATTCGTCTACTTCGTCTTCTTTTTCTCAATCCTTTTCTTCTTCTTTTTCTTGTTCTTGTTCTTCTTCTTCATGTCCTTCTTCATCTACTTCTTCTACTTCTACTTCTTCTTTTTATTCTTATTCTTCTTCTTCTCCTTCTTCATCGTCTTCTTCTTCTAAATCTTCGTCTTCTTTTTCTTCACCATCTTCCTCTACTTCTTCTTCTTCTTCTTCTTCTTCTCTTTCTTCATCTTCTTTGTCTTCTTCTTCTTCTTCTTCTCCATCATCATCATCATTATCAAATTCTTCTTCTTCTTTGCCTTCTTCTTCCTTTTCTTCTTGTTCTTCTACTCCTCCTTCTTCATCTTCTTCTACTCCTTCCCCTTTTCCTTCTTCTACATCTTCTTCTTGTTTTCTTCTTCTTCTTCTCCTCCTCCTCCTTCTTCTTCTTTCTCTTCTTCTTCTTCTTCTTTTCCTTTTCTTCTTAATCTTCTCCTTCTTCTTCTTCTTTTTCTTCTTCTTCTTCTTCTTTGTCTTCTTTTTCTTCTTCTTGTTCTTCTTCCCCTTCTTCTTTCTTTCTTCTTCTTCTCCTTCTTCTTCTTCTTCTTCTTCTTCTTCTTCTTCTCCTTCTTCTTCTTGTTCTTCTTCTTCATCGTCTTCTACTTTGACTTCTTTTTCTTGTTCTTCTTCTTCGTCTTCTGCTTCTTTGTCTTCTTGTTGTTCTTCTTCTTCTCCTTCTTCTTCCCCTTCTTCTTCTTCTTCATCTCCATCATCTTTTTCTTCATCTTCTTCTTTTTCTTCCTCTTCTTCTTCCTCTTCTTCATCTCCTTTTTCTTTTCCTTCTACATCTTCTTCTTTATCTTCTTCTTCTTCTTCTACTAGTTCTTCCTCTTCTTAGTCCTCTTCTTCTCCTTCTTCCTCTACTTCTTCTTCTTCTTCTCCTTCTTCTTCTTCATCATCATCATCTTCTTCTTCCTCTTCTTTACGTTTTCTTAACCTTTTTTTGTCTTATCATTATTATTATTATTGTTATTATTATTATTATTATTCTCCTTCTTCTTCATCGACTTCCTCTTGTTCTTTTTCATCGTATACGTCTACTTCTTCTTTAACTACTTTTTCTTCTTCCACTTCTACTTCCAACTCCTCCTCTTCTTTTTCTTGCTCTTCTTCTTCTTCTTCTTCCTTTTTTGTTCTTCTTCGTCTTCTTTAAATTCTTCCTCCTCCTCATTTTCTTCTTCTTTGTTTTCTTGTTTTTCTTCTTCTTCTTCTTCTTCTTCTTCGTCTTAACCTTCTTCTCAATCTTCTTCTGCTTCTTCTCTTTCACCTTCTTCTACTTCTTCTTCTTCTTCTTCTTTTCTTCTTCTTCTTCTTCTTCTTCTTCTTCTTCTTGTTTCTCTGCTTCTTCCTCTTCTTCCACTTCTTCTACTACTTCTTCTTCTTCTTCTTCTTCTTATCCTTCTTGTTCTTCTCTTCTTCTTCATCATCTTATTATTTTTATTATTATTGTTATTCTTCTTCTTTTTCTTCGCCTTCTTCTTCGTCTTCTTTTTCATCTTCTTCTTCATCTTCTTCTTCTTCTTCTTCTTCTTCTTCTTCTTCCTCTTTGTTATCTTCTTTTTTTTCTTCTTCTTCCTCTTCTTCTTCTTCTTTGCCTTCTTCTTCTTTTTTGTCTTCCTCTTCCTCTTTTTTTTGTTTATCTTCTTCTTCTCCTCCTCCTCCTTCTCCTTATCTTCCTTTTGCTCCTTCTCCATCTTTTTCTTCTTTTTCTCCTTCCTCTTCTTCTTCTTCAACTTCTACTTCTTCTGATTCCTCATCATCATCATCATTGTCTTCTTCTTCTTCATCTTTCTTCATCTTCTCCTTCTTATTTTTCTTTTTCTTCTTCTTCTTCTTCATCATCATCATCTTCTTCTTCTTCATCATCTTCTTCTTTGACTTCTTCTTTTTCTTATTCTTCTTCTTCGTCTTCTACTTCTTTTTCTTCTTGTTGTTCTTCTTCTTCTCCTTCTTCTTCCCCTTCTTCATCTTCTTCATCTTCATCATCGACTTCTTCATCTTCTACTTTTTCTTCCTCTTCTTCTTCCTCTTCTTCATCTTCTTTTTCTTTTCCTTCTTCATCTTGTTCTTTATCTTCTTCTTCTTCTTCTTCTTCTTCTTCTAGTTCTTCTTCTTCTTCGTCCTCTTCTTCTCTTTGTTCCACTAATTCTTCTTCTTCTTCTCCTTCTTCTTCATCGTCATCTTCTTCTTCTACTTCTTCTTCTCCTTCTTTTCATTTTCTTAAACATTTTTTGTCTTATTACTATTATTATTATTATTATTCCCCTTCTTCTTCATCGATTTCTTCGTGTTCTTTTTCTTCCTATACGTCTACTTCTTCTTTTACTTCTTTTTCTTCTTCCTCTTTTACTTCCAACTACTCCTCTTCTTTTTCTTGCTCTTCTTCTTCTTCTTCTTCTTGTGTTCTTCTTCGTTTTCTTTTTATTCTTCTTCCTCCTCATTTTCTTCTTCTTTGTTTTCTTGTTATACTTCTTCTTCTTCTTCTTCTTCTTCATCTTCGCCTTAACCTTCTTCTCCATCTTCTTATTCTTCTTTTTCTTCTTCTGCTTCTTCTTCTTTTCTTCTTCTTCTTCTTCTTCTTCTTCTTCTTTTCTTCTTCTTCTTCTTCTTCTTCTTCTTCTTCTTCTTCTTGCTCCTCTGCTTCTTCTTCCTCTTCCTCCACTTCTTCTACTTTTTCTTCTTCCTCTCTTCTTCTTCTTATCCTTCTTCTTCTTCTTCTCTTCTTTTGCTTTTTCTTCTACTTCTTCCTCTTCTTCATCACCATCTTCTTCTTCTTCTTCATCTTCTTCATCATCATCTTCTTCTTCTTCTTCCTGCACTTCTTCTTCTTCATCTTATTATTATTATTATTGTAATTATTCTTCTTTTTCTTTGCCTTCTTCTTCGTCTTCTTCTTCATCTTCTTCTTCTTCTTCCTCTTCTACTTCTTTTTTGCCTTCTTCTTCTTCATTTTTGTCTTCTTCTTCGTCTTCTTCTTATTTATCTTCTTCTTCTCCTCCTCCTCCTTTTTCTTCTCCTTCTGCTCCTTATCCATCTTTTTCTTCTTTTTCTCCGTCCTCTTCTTCTTCTTCCACTTTTTCTACTTCTTCTGATTCCTCATCATCATCTTCTTCTTCTTCTTCTTCATCATCTTTCTTCATCTTCTCCTTATTTCTCTTTTTCTTCTTCTTCTTCAGCATCTTCTTCTTCTTCTTCTTCGTCATCTTCTTCTTCTTGACCTTCATCATCATCTTCTTCTTCATTTTCTTCATCTTCTTCCTCTTCGAATTCTACTTGTTGTTGTTCTTCTTCTTCTTCTTCTTCTTTTTCATCTTCTTCTTCTTCTTCTTCCACTTCTTCTTCCTCTTCTTCTTCATCTTCTTCCTCTTCTACTTCTTGAACTTCAACTTCCTCTTCTTCATCTTCTTCTTCCTCTTCTTCTTCTTCTTCTTCTTCTTATTCTTGTTTGTCATCTCCTTCTTCTTCTTCTTCTTCTTCTTCATCTACTTCTCATTCTTTTCGTCTTGATCTTTTTCTTCTTCTTCTTCTTCTTCTTCTTTATCTTCTTCTTCTTCTTCTTCTTCTTCTTCTTCTTCTTCTTCTTCTCCTACTCTTCCTCCTCCTTCTTCTTCATTTTCTTCTACTACTTCTTTTTCTTAATTTTCTTCTTTTTTGATATTTCTTTTTCTACTTCTTCTTCTTTTAATTCATCTTTTTTTCTCATTCTTTTTAATTGCCTTCATCTTCTTGTTCTTCTTCTTATACTTCTTCTTCATCTTCTTCAAATTCTTCTTATTCCTCTTTATCTTCATCTTCGACTTTTTCAAATTCTTCTTCGTCATCATCATCATCTTTTTCTTCTTCTTCTTCTTCCTCTTCTTCTTCTACTTCTTCTCCATCAACTTCTTCTTCTACTTCTTCTTATTCTTATTCTTATTCTTATTTATCTTATTCTTCTTCTTTTTCTTCTTCGTCCACTTTTCTTCTTCTTCCTCGTCCTCTTCTTCATAGTCTTCTTCTTCTTCTTCTTCTTCTTCTTCTTCTTCTTCTTTGTCTTCTTCTTCTTCTTCTTCTTCTTCTTCTTTGTCTTCTTCTTCTTCTTCTTCTTCTTCTCCTTCTTCGTCATCATCTTCCTACTCTTCTTTTTTTTCTTCTATTTCTTCTTCTTCATCTTCTTCTTCTACATCTTCTCTTTCTCCTTGTTCTTCTTCTTCTCCTCCTCCATTTTCTTCTTCTTCTTCTAGCACTTCTTCTATTACTTCTTCACCTTCTTTTCCCTCTCCATAGCCTTTTTCGTCTTCTCCTTCTTCTTCTTCTTCTTTGCCTTCATTTTCTATCATCTTCTCCTTCTTCTTTTTCATATTCTTCTACTTCTTCCTCTTCATCATCTTCTTCTTAATCTTTGCCTTCTTCCCCTTTGCCATCTTCTTCTTCTTCTTCTTCTTCTTCTTCTTCTAAGCCTTCTTCTTTTTCTTTTTTTCTTCTTCCACTTCCATTTCTTGATCATCTTCGTCTTCCTCTTCTTCTTCTTCTACTTCTTTTGATTCATTTTCTTCTACGTCTTCTTCTTCTTCTTCTTCTTCTTATCCTTCATCTTCTTCTTCTTCTTCGAATTCTTCGAATTCTTCTTGTTCTTGTTCTTGTTCTTCTTCTTTTTCATATTCTTCTTTCCCTTCTTCTTCTTCTTCTACCACTTCTTCTTCTTCCTCTTCTCCTTCTTCAGCTTCATCTTCCTCTTCAAGATCTTCTTCATCTTCTTCATCTTCTTCTTCTTCTTCTTCTTTTTCTTCTTCTTCTTCTTCTTATTTGTCTTCTCCTTCTTCTTCTTCTTCTTCTTCTACTTCTCGTTCTTCTTCTTTTAGATCTTTTTCTTCATCTTTTTTTTTATCTTTTTCTTCTTCTTCTTCATCTTCTACCTCTTCTTCTACTTCTTCTTCTTCATCTTCTTTTACTTCTTTTTCTGCTTCTCTTTCCTCTTCTTCTTCTTCTTTGCCTTTTTGTTTATCATCTTCTTCTTCTTCTAATTCTTCTTCTTCTCATTTTTTTTCTGTCTTAATCAGCTTCTTCTTCTTCTACATCTTCTTCATCATCATCTTCTCCTTCTTCTTCACCTTCTACTTTTTCATCTTCTTCTTCGTTCATCATCATCAACTTTTTCTTTTTCTTCTTCTTCTTCCTCTTCTTCTTCTATTACTTCTTCATCTACTTCTTCTTCTCTTTTTTGTTCTTCTTCTTATTCTTCTTTTTCTTTTTCTTCTTTATTGTAATCTCCATCCTCATAATCTTCTTCTTCTTCATCTTCTTCTTGTTCTGCTTCGTATTCTTCTTCTTCTTCTCCTTCTTCTTCTTCCTCCTCCTCTTCTTCTTCTTCTTCACCTTCTTCTTTGTCTTCTTCTTCTTCTTCTTGGTCTTTTTCTTCTTCTTCTTCCTCTTCTACTTCTTCATCTTCTTCTTCTTATTCTTCTTCTTCTTTTTCTTCTTCTTCTTCTTCTTCTTTTGTTTCTTCTTCCTTCTTCTTCTTCTTCTTCTTTTACTTCTTCTTCTTCTACTTCTTCTTTTTCTTCTTCTTAATCTACTACTTCTTCTCCTTTTTGTTCATCTTCTTCTTGCTCTTCTTCATCTTCATCTTCATTTTCTTCTTCTTAGCCTTCTTCTTCTTCGTCTTCTTCGTCTTCTTCTTCTTCTTCTTCTTCTACTACTTCTTATTCTTATTCATCTACTTATTTGGTTTGTCTTCTTTTTCTTCTTCTTCTTCCTCCTCCTCTTTTTCTTCCTTTTTTACCTCTTCTTCTTATCCTTATTATTTTTCTTCTACTTCCTCTTCTTTTTCTTCTTCTTCACCACCATCATCTTCTACTTCTTCTTCATCATAATCATAAACATCAACATCATCTTCTTCATCTTCTTCCTCTTCCTCTTCTTCTTCTTATTCTACTTAATCATCCTATTCCTTTGCGTCGTCTTCTTCTTCCTCTTCTACTTCTTTTTCTTCTTCATCTTCATCTTCTTCTTTGCATTCTTCTTTTTCTTAATCCCCTTCTACTTCTTCAACTTCTTCTTGTTGCTCTTCTTCTTCTCCTTCTCCTTCTTTTTCTTCTCCTTCTTCTTCTTTTCCTTCTTCTTTTTTCTCTTCTACTTCTTCTTCCTCTACTTCTTCTTCTCCTTCTTATTCTTCTTCTTATTCTTCTTCTTCTTTTTCATCTTCTTCTTCTTCTTCTTCACCTTCTACTTTTCATCTTCTTCTTCGTACATTATCATAAACTTTTTCTTTTTCTTCTTCTTCTTCTTCTCGTTCTTCTTCTTCTTCGTCTCCTTCTTCTTC
>JAIUJO010002663.1:0-5000 GCA_023846275.1 Vanilla planifolia | reverse complement strand
TCTTCTTCTTCTTCTTCTTCTTCTGCTTCTTCTTCCTCTTCTTTCTCTTCTTCTTCTTCTTTTTCTTCGTCTTCTTCTTCTTTTTCTTCTTCTTCTCCATCTTCATCGTCATCATCAGCATCTTCTTCTTCTTCTTCTTCTTCTTCTTCTTCTTCTTTGTCCTCTTCTTCCTTATCTTCTTCTTCTTCTTCTTCTTCTTCTTTGTCTTCTTCTTCATCTACTTCTTACACTTCTTCTTTCTCTTCTTCTTCTATTTTTTTCTCTTCTCTTTCTCTTCTTCTTTATCTTCTTCTTCTACTTTTTCTTCTTCTTCTTCGTGTTCTTCTTCTTCTTCTTCTTCTACTTCTTCTTCTTCTTCTTCTACTTCTTTTTCTTCTTCTTCTTCTTCTTCAAGATCTACTTGTTCTTGTTCTTCTTCTTCTCCTCCTTTTACTCCTTCTTCTTCTCTTTTTTCAACACCATCTTTCGCTTCTTCTTTTTCTACACCTTCTTCATCTTCTCCATCTTCTCTTCTTCTTCTTCTAATTCAACTACTGCTTCTTCTCCTACTTCTTCTCCTTCTCTTTCTCCTTCTCCTTCTACTTCTTCTTCTTCATTTTCTTCTTCTTCTTGCTCTTCTTCTTCTCATTCTTCTTCTTCGCCTTCTTTTTCTTGTTCATTTTCCTTTTCTTCTTCTTTGTCCTATTCTTCTTCTTCTTCTTCTTTTTCTTCTTCTTCCTCATCTTATTCTAGTTCTTCTTCTTCTTCTTCTTCTTTTTCTGTTACGTCTTTTTCTTCTTCTACTTCATTTTCTTCATCTTCTTTTTCTTCTTTGTCTTCTTCTTCTTCTTCTTCTTTATCTTCTTCTTCTTCGTCTTCTCCTTATTCTTCTTTGTCTTCTTCTTCTTCTTCATCTTCCTCTTCTTCTTCTTCTACCTCTTCTACTTCTTCTTCTTCTTCTAATTCTTCTTTTTATTCTTCTTTTTCTTCTACTTCTTCTTTTTCTTTTTTACTTCTTCTTTTTCTTCTTCTTCTTCTTCTTTTTCTTCTTCTTTTTCTTCATCTTCTTCTCTTTCTTCTTCTTACTACTTCTTCTTCATATTATTCTACTTCTTCTTCTTCTTTTTCTCCTTCTTCTTCTTCTACTCCTTCTCCTTCTTCTCCTTCTTCTCCTTTTTTTCTTGTCCTTCTCGTTCTTCCTTTCTTCCCCTTCTTCTTCTTCTTCCTTTCTTCTTCTTCTTCTTTTCCTTCTTCTTCTTCTTCTTCTTCTCCTCCTCCTTCCTCTTTCCCTTCCTCTTCTTCTTCTTCTTCTTCTTCATTTTCTTCTTCTTCTTCTTCTTCTTCTTCTTTGTCTTAATCTTATTTTCCTTCTTCCACTTCTCTTTCTTCTCCTCCTCATCCTCCATCCTCTTCTCTTCTTCTTCTTGATCTTCTTTTACTTCTTCAACTTCTTCTTCTTCACCTTCTTCTTCTTCTTCTTCTTCTTCTTCTATATCTTCTACTTCAACTTCATCTTCTTCTTTTTCTCCTTCATCTTTTTCATTGTCATCATCTTCTTCTTCTTCTTCTTTTCCTTCTTTTCTTCTTCTTCTGCATCTTACTATTATTTTTCTTCAACTTCTTCTTCATCTTCTTCTTTGTCTTCATTCTGATCTTCTTATTCATTTCCTTCTTCTTCATTGTCTTTTTTTTTCTTCTTCTTCTACATCTTCATCTTCTTCTCTTTCTTCTCATTTTTCTTCTTCTTCTTCATCAATTTATTCTTCTTCATCATGTTTTTCTTTTACTACTTCAACTTCTTTTTCTTCTTCTTCTTCTTTTTTCTCTTCATGTTCTTCTTCTTCTTTTTCCTCTTCTTCTTTTGTCTTCTTCTTCATCATTTTCTTCTTCTTCTACATCCTTTCATTCTTGGTCATCATCATCATCATCTTCTTCTTCTTCTTCTTCTTCTTCTTTTTCTTCTTCTTCTTCTTCTCCTTCTTCTCCTTGTCATCCTTTTTCTTCTTCTTCATCTTCATCTTCTTCTTCTTCTTCTTCTTTTCCTTTTACTACTACTACAACTTCTTCTTCTTCCTCTTCTTCTTCTTCTTCCTTCTCTTCTTCTTCTTCTTTGTCTTCTTCTTCTTCTTTTTCTTCCTCTTTGGCTTCTTCTTCTTCTTCTTCTTCTTCTTCTTCATCTTCTTCTGCTTCTTCTTCTTCTTCTTTTTCATATTCTTCTTCTTCTTCTTCATTTTCTTCATCTTGTTCTTCTTCTTCTTCTTCTCCTTCTCATTCTTCTTTTTCTTCTACTACCTCTTCTTCTTTTTCTTCTATCTTCTTCTCCTTCTTCTTGTTCTACTTTTTCTTTTTTGTCTTCTTTTTCTATTTCTTCTTCTACTTCTTCTTCTTCTTTTTCTTTTTTGTTTTCTTTTTTTTTTGTATCTTCTTCTTCTTCTTCCTCTTCTTCTTCTTCTTGGCTTACTTCTTTGTCCTTTTCATGTTCTTCTTCTTCTCCTCCTTCTACTTCTTCTCCTTCTTCTGCTTCTTCTTCTTCTTCTTCTTCTTCTTCCTCCGCTTCTTCTTGTTCTATTTCTCTTTCTATTTCTCCTTCTTCTCTTTCTTCTTCTTCTTCTTTTTTTCTTCTTCTTCTCCTCCACCTTCTCTTTCTTTTGGTTCTTGTTCTTCTTCTCCTTCTTCATCTACTTCTTCTTCTCTTTCTGTCTATTCATTTTCTTCTTCTTCTTCTTCTTTTTCTACTACTACTACTTCTTCTTCTTCATTTTGTTCTTCTTCTTCTCCTTGTCATCCTTCTTCTTCTTCTTCATCATCATCGTCATCATCTTCTTCTTCTTCTTCTTTTCCTTTTTCTACTACTACAACTAAACTTCTTCTTCGTCTTTTTCTTCTTCTTCCTTCTCTTCTTCTTCTTCTTTTTCTTCTTCTCCTTCTTCTTCTTCTTCTTTTTCTTCCTCTTTGTCTTCTTCTTCCTCTTCTCCTCCTTCTTCTTCTTTGACTTCTTCTTGTTATTCTGCTTCTTCTGGTTCCTCTTCTCCTTCTTCTTCTACTTCTTCTTCTTCTTCTACTTCTACTTCTTCTGCTTCTTCTTCTCCATCTTCTTCTTCTTCTTCTTCTTTTACCATCTACATTTTCATCATCATCATCAACAACTTCTTCTTCTTTTTCATCTTATTTTTATTCTTCTTCTTCTTCCTCTTCTTCAGCATCATCTTCTTCTTCTTTGTCTTCTTTTCTTCTTCCTCTTCTTCTTTTTTTTTTCTTCTCCTTCTTTTGCTTCTTCTTCTTCTTTATCTTCTTCTTTTGATTCTTCATCTTCTTCTTCTTTGTCATCTCCTTCTTCTTCTTCTTCTTCTTCTTCTCTTTCTTCTTCATCTTCTCCTTCTTCTCCTTCTTCTGCTACTTCTTTTACTTCTTTTACTTCTTCTTCTTCCTCTTCTGCTTCTTCCTCTTCTTCTTCTTCTTCTTCTTTGCCTTCTTCTCCTTGTTCAACTTCCTCTTCTTCTTCGACTTCTTCTTCCTCTTCTTCTTCTTCTTCCTCTACGTCGTCTTCTCCTTCTTCATTTACTTCTTTGGCTTCTTCTTCTTCATCTTCTTCTTCATCTTCTTCTTCTTCTTCTTCTTCTTTTTCATATTCTTCTTCTTCTTCTTCTTCTTCATTTTGTTCATCATATTCTTCTTCTTCTTCTTTCCATCTCCTATTTTTTCTTCTCCTGCTACTTCTTCAATTTCTTCTTCTTCATTTTTTTCATCTTGTTGTTGTTGTTCTTTTTGTTCTTCTTCTTCTCGTTCTCATTCTTCTTTTTCTTTTACTGCCTCTTCTTTTTCTTCCTCTTCTTTTTCTTCTATCTTCTTCTTCTTCTTCTTATTCTTCTTCTTCTTCTTGTTCTTCTTCTTCTACTTCTTCTACATCTTTTTTTTTGTTTTCTTCTTTTTTTTACATCTTCTTCTTCTTCTTTTTCTTCTTCCTCTTCTTCTTCCTCTTCTTCTTCTTCTTCTTAGCCTTCTTCTTCTTTGTCTTGTTCATCTTCTTGTTCTTCTACTACTTCTTCTACTACTTTTTCTTTTTCTTCTTCTTCTTCTAACTCCTCCTCTTCTTCTTCTCTACTTCTATTTCTCTTCTATTTGTCCTTCTCCTCTTTCTTCTTCTACTTGTTCTTCTTCTTCTTCTTCTTCTCGTCCACCTCCTCTTTCTTTTGGTACTTATTATTCTTCTTCTCCTTCATCTACTTCTTCTTCTTCTCCTTCCTCCAATTCTTTTTCATCTTCTTCTTCTTCATCTCCATCTTCTTCTTCTTCTTCTTCTTCTCCATCTTCTACTTCTCCTTGTCATCCTTCTTCTTCTTTTCGTTCTACTACCACTAAAACTCCTTCTTCGTCGTCTTCTTCTTCCTTCTCTTCTTCTTCTATCTTCTTCTCCTTCTTCTTCTTCTTCTTCCTCTTTTTCTACCTCTTTGTCTTCTTCTTCTTCTTCTACTACTTCTTCTTCTTCTTTTTCTTCTATCTTCTGTCTTCTTCTTCTTCTTCATCATAATCTTCTTCTTCTTCTTCATCTAATTCTTCTTTGTCTTTTTCCTCTTTTTTGTTTTCTTCTTTTTTTGCATATTTTTCTTTTCTTCTTCCTCTTCTTCTTAGCCTTCTTCTTCTTTGACTTGTTCATCTTCTTCTTCTTCTTCTACTACCACTTATTCTTCTTCTACTTCTTTTTCTTCTTCTTCCTCCTCGTCTTCCTCTTCTTCAATTTCTCTTTCTATTTGTCCTTCTTCTCTTTCTTCTTCTTTTTCTTCTTCTTCTTCTTCTTCTTCTTTTCCTCGACCTCCTCTTTCTTTTGGTTCTTATTCTTCTTCTTCTCCTTCATCTACTTCTTCTTCTTTCCTTCCTTCTATTCTTTCACTTCTTCTTCTTCTTTGTCTCCATCTTCTTCTTCTTCTTCTTCATTTTATTCTTCTTCTTCTTCTTCTTCTCCTTATCATCCTTCTTCTTCTTCATCATCATCATCATCTTGTTCTTCTTCTTCTTGTTCTTTT
>JAIUJO010003067.1:40000-43474 GCA_023846275.1 Vanilla planifolia | reverse complement strand
CTCCTTCTTCTTCTTCATCTTATTCTTCTTCTTCCTCTCCTACTTCTTTTTATTCTTCTTCTTCTTCTTCTTCTTCTTCTTCTTCTTCTTCTTCTTCGTCTTCATCTTCGTCTTCTTCTTGTTCTTTTTCTTTTTCTTCTTCTTATTCTTCTTCATCTTCTTCTTTTTCTTTTCCTTCTTCTTCATCTTCTTCTTCTTCATTTCCTTCTTCTCCTACTTCTTCTTCTTCTTCTTCTTCTTATCCTCCTTCTTCTTCTTCTTCTTATCCTCCTTCTTCTTCTTATTCTTCATGTTATTCTTCTTCTTCTTCTTATTTTTCTTCCTCATCTTTTTCTTCTTCTACATCTTATTGCTATTATTATTATTTTTCTTCTTCTACTTCCTCTTCCTCTTCTTCTTCCTTTTCTTCTTCTTCTTCTTCTTCTTATTATTATTCTTCTTCTTCTACATCTTCTTTTTCTTCATCTTCTTATCATTTTTCTTTTTCTTCCTCTTCGTCTTCATCTCCTTCTTCTTCTTCTTCTTCTTGTTTTTCTTCTTTTTTCTTTATCTTCTTCTTCTTCTACTTCACATTTTTCTTCTTCTTCTTTTTCTACTTCTTCTTTTCTTCATCTTCTCCTTCTTCTTCTCCTACTTCTCCTTCTACTCCTTCTCCTACACTTTCTTCTTCTCCTTCTTCTTCTTCATCTTCATATTCTTCTTCTTCTTCTTCATCTTCATCTTCTTCTCCTTCTTCTTCTTCTTCTTTCTCTTCATTTTGTTCTTTTTCCATTTCTTTTCTTCTTCATCTTCTTCTTCTTCTTCATCATTGTCATCTTCTTCTTCTACTACTTTTTCTTTTTCTTCTTCTTCTTCTTCTTTGCCTTCTTTGTCTTCTTTTTTCTTCTTCTTCTTCTCCTTATTCTCCTTATACTTTGTTATTCTTCTTTTTCTTCTTCTACTTTTTCTTCTCCTTCTTCTCCTCTATCTTCTTCTACTTCTTCTTCTTCTTCTTATTTTTCTCCTTCTTCTGTCTCTTCTTATTATTCTTCTTCTACTTCTTCTTCTTCTTCTTCTTCTCCTGCTTCTCCTTATACTCCTACTTCTTTTTCTCCTTCTTCTTCTTCATCTTCTTATTCTTGTTCTTCTTCTTCTTCATCTTCTTATTATTTTTCTTCTTCTTCATCTTCGTCTTCATCCACTTCTTCTTCTTCTTTTTCTTGTTTTTATTCTCCTTCTTCTTCTTCTGCTTCTTCTTCTTCTACTTCTTCCTATTCTTCTTCTTCTTCTTTGACCTCATCTTCTTCTTCTTATTTATCTTCCTCTTCTTCCTCTTCATCTTATCCATCTTCATCTTCTTCTTTTTTTACTTCGTCATCTTCTTCTACTTCTTCATCTTCAACTTCTTCTTCTTCTTCTTCTTCTTGTTCTTCTTCGTCTTCTTCTTTCTCTTTTTCTTCTTCTTCTTACTCATCCAATCCTTCTTCTTCTTCTTCTTCTTCTTCTTCTTCTCCTTCTCCAAATTGTTTTTCGACCACTTCTTCTACTTTCTCATCTTCTTCTTCTTCTACTTCTTTTTTTTTTCTTCTTCTACATCTTTGCCATCTTCTTCTTCTTCCTCTTCTTCATATTCTTCTTTCTCTTCTTTTTTGTCATCTACTTCTTCTTTTTCTTTAGGAGAAGAAGTAGAAGAAGAAGAAGTAGAAGAAGAAAAAGGAGGTAGAGAAGGAGACGAAGAAGAAGAAGAAGAAGAAGAAGAAGAAGAAGAAGGAGAAGAAGGGGAAGAAGAAGAAGAAGAAGAAGAGGAAGGAGAAGAAGAAGAAGGTGATAAAGAAGAAAAAGAAGAAGAAGAAGAAGAAGAAGAAGAATAAGAAAAATAAAAATAAGAATAAGAATAAGAAGAAGAAGAAAAAGAAGAAGAATAAGAGAAAGAAGAAGAAGAAAAAGAAAAAGAAGAAGAAGAACAAGTTGTAGAAGAAGAGGAAGAAGTGGAAGGACAAGAAGAAGAAGAAGATTTTGTAGTAGAAGTAGTGGGAGAAGAAGAAGAGGAAGATGAAGAAGTTGAAGTAGAAGAAGAAGAAAAAGAGGAAGTAGAAAAAAAAGAGGAAGAAGAAGAAGAGGAAAAAGAAGAAGTTGAAGAAGTAGAAGGAGAAAATGAAAAAGAAGAAGAAAAAGAAGAAGACTAAGAAGGTATAGAAGAAGAAGAAGAAGGAAAAGTAGAAAAAGAAGAATAAGAAGAGGAAGAGGAAGAAGAAGAAGAAGAAGAAGCAGTAGCAGCAGTAGAAGAAGAAGAAGAAAAGAAGGAGAAGAACAAGAAGAAGAAGAAGAACAAGAACAAGAAGACGAGAAGAAGATGATGAAGAAGAAGAAGAAGGAGAAGGAGAAGAAGAAGAAGAAGAAGAAGGAGAAGAAGAAGAAGAAGAAGATGATGATGATGGAGAAGTTAAGAATAGTAGATGAAGAAGTAGAAGTAGAAGAAGAAGAAGGTATTGAAGAAGTGAAAGAGGCAGAAGAAGAAGAAAAAAAAGAAGAAGGTGAAGAAGAAGAAGAAGAAGAAGAGGAAGAAGAAGAAGAAGAAGATGAAGATGAAGAACAAGAAGAACAAGTAAATATATTCATTGGTGTGTGCATATTGTAAATTATTTTTGTGAAAGTGTGCACGCTGCAATCTGGTATCAGAGCCATGGTGCTCTTCTTGAAAATATGTTTGTACTTTTTTAAGCTTTTATGTTGAATAAAATCATGTTTAGTTAAACTCTTTTTTTTTTTTTAATTTAGAAAACTGGTTTGTACGATGGGTTAGATTATTCTAATTAAATTATTTTCGATCGATATTGTGTCTTCTCTACACCTTATAGTAGGAAACGAACCAAGGTTTTGCTCATATTCTATGTAGCAATCTGCTAAGGATCGTAGTCAATGTTTGAATCCTCAACATCCCCTATAAAACCACGGGAAACCATAGGGATTTTTGGAATAGTAAATGTTGACATAGAATATTGTTCAAAAAAATACAATAGAGAAATAGAAAAAATTAAACTAAAAAAATCATAACCTTTTTTACAAACTTTTTTGTGATAAAAGAAAGAAAAAAACACTTACTATGTGAAGAACATACTTATTTCAGAGGACACTTATAAGTGTCAAATTATAAATAATACCATGGATTATGAACATATAATCCACATATCAAACACAATACATCCTATCATAGTAGGAAATGAGGGTACTCTTGTCATAACAAGAGTCTTGAACTTTATCGTTGATCAACTCAAAGAGATCAAAGTTAAAGTTCAAAACCTTGAATAAAAAAAAGTTCCAATACATAGGAACAAAATTGACCAAACATTAAATGGTTAAATTAAATTTGACAAAAGATATTATGGGCTTAAATAAATTAGACAAATCCATTTACAAAAAGTTTCTAGAACTTAAACAAAAGGAACTACTAAGTGAAATTTCTAACACAAATATCTATGATTTTTATGAACGAAA
>JAIUJO010003067.1:25000-30000 GCA_023846275.1 Vanilla planifolia | reverse complement strand
TATGGAAGAGGAAGAAGAAGGAGAAGAAGAAGAAGCAGAGGATTCAGAGAAAAAAGGTAAAGAAGTAGAAGAAGAAGAAGAAGAAGAAGTAGAAGAAGAAGAAGAAGAAGTAGTAGATGTAGTAGTTGGGGTAGTGGAAGATGAAGAAGAATAAGAAGAAGAAGAAGAAGAAGAAGAAAAAGAAAAAGATGATGACAAAGAAAAAGAAGAAGAAGAAGAAGAAGAAGAAGAGGAAGAACAGAAAGAAAAAGATTAAGAAGAGGATGAATAGGAAGAAGAGTAAGAAAAAGAAGAAGAAGAAGAACAAGAATAAGAATAAGAATAAGAAAAGGATAAAGAAGAAGAAGAAGAAGAAGAAGAAGAAGAAGACGAAGAAGAGAATGAAGAGGAAGAAGAAGAAGATGAAGATGAAAAGGAAGAAGAAGAAGAATAAGGAGAGGAAGGTAAAGAAGAAGAAGAAGTGGTACAAGAAGAAAAAGAGGAAGAAGTGGAAGAAGAAGAAGAAGAAGAAGAAAAGAAGAAGAATAAGAAGAAGAAGAAGATGAATAAGAAGTAGAAGAAGTAGAAGAAGTAGAAGAAGAGCAAGAAGAAGAAGAAAAAGAAGAAGAATAAGAATAAGAATAAGAAGAAGAAGAAGAAAAAGAAGAAGAACAAGAAGAAGAACAAGTAGATGAAGAAAAAGTTGAAGATTTTGAAGAAGAAGAAGAAGAAGAAGTAGAAGAAGAAGAAGAAAATGAAGAAGATGAAGAAGATGAAAAAGAAGAAGAAGAAGAAGATGAAGATGATGAGGAAGAAGAAGTTGAAGAAAAAGAAGAAGAAGAAGAAGAAGAAGAAGAAAAAGAAGCTGAAGAAGAAGAAGAAGAAGAAAAAGAAGTAGAAGAAGATGAAGAAGAAGAAGTAGAATAAGAAGAGGAAGAAGACAAAAAGAAGAAGGAGAGGAATAAGAAGAAGAAGAAGAAGACGAAGAAGAGGAAGATGATGGCGGCAAAGAAGAAGAAGAAGAAGACAAATATGATGAAGAAGAAGAAGAAAAAGAAGAAGATGACAAAGAAGAAGAAGACAACAATGACTTAGAAGAAAAAGAAGAAGAAGAAGAAGAACAAGAAAAAGAAGAAAAAGATGAATATTTTGAAGAGGAAGAAGAAGAAGAAGTTGTAGAAGAAGAAAAAAATGTAGAAGAATTTTAAAATGAATGAGAAGAAGAAGAAGAAGGAGAAGAAGATGAAGATGAAGAAGAAGAACAAGAAGACGTAGAAGAAAAGAAGAAGAAGAAGAAGAAGAATAATAATAATAAGAAAAAAATGAAGAAGAAGAAGAAGAAGAATTAAGAAGAAGAAGAAGAAGAAGGAGAAGAAAAAGATTATTATGAAGAAGAAAAAGAAGATGATGAAGAAGAATAAGAAGTAAAAGAACAAGAAGAAGGAGGATATTAGGAAGAAGAAGCAGAAGAATAATAATAATTTTAATAGTAATAATAAGAAGAAAAAGATGAGGAGAAAAAAGGTAAAGAAGAAGAGAAAGAAGAAGAAATACAAGATGTAGCAGTAGTAGTGGTAAAAGAAGAAGAAGAAGGAGAAGAAGAAAATGGAAAAGAAGATGAAGAAAAAGAAGAAAAACAAGAAGAAGGGGAAGAGGAAGAACATGAAGAAGAAGACGAATAGGAGAATGAAGAGGAAGAAGAGGTAGAAGAAGAAGAAGAAGAAGAAGAAGAAGAAGAAGAAGAAAAAGAATAAGAATAAGTAAATGGCAAAGAAGAGGAGGAAGAAGAAGAAGAAGATGAGGAGAAAAAAGGTAAAGAAGAAAAGGAAGAAGAAGAAGAAGTACTATATGTAATAGTAGTGGTAGTGGTAGAAGAAGAAGAAGAAGAAGAAGAAGAAAAAGAAAAAGTTGATGAAGAAGAAGAAAAGAAAGCAGAAGAAAATGAAGAAGAAGAGGAAGAACAGGAAGAAGAAGATGAAGAAGAGGAAGAAGAGGTAAAAGAGAAAGAATAACAAGAAGAAGAGAAAAAGAAGAAGAAGAAGAAGAAGAAGAAGAATAAGAAGAAGATGAAGCACAGGAAGAAGAAGAAGAAGAAGACAAAGAAGAGGAGGAGGAGGAGGAAGAAGGAGAAGACGAATAAGAAGAAGAAGAAGAAGAAGAAGAGGAAGGTAAAGAAGAAGAGGATAAAGAAGAAGAAGAAGAAGAAGAAGAAGAAGAAGAAGTAGAAGAAGAGAAAGAAGAAGAAGAAGAAGAAGAGGAAGAAGTGGAAGAAGATGATGAAGAAGCAGAAGAAGAAGAAGAAGAAGAAGAAGAAGACGATGATGAAGAAGAAGAAGAAGAAGAAGAAGGCGAATAAGAAGAAGAAGAAGAAGAAGAAGTAGAAGAAAAATATGAAGATTTTAAAGAAGAAGAAGAAGATGAAAATGAAGAAGAAGAAGAAGAAGCAGAAGAAGAAGAAGGAGAAGAAGAAGAAGAAGAAGAAGATGAAGATGATGAAGAAGAAGTTGATGAAGAAGAAGAAAAAGAAGCAAAAGAAGAAGAAGAAAAAGAAGAAGAAGAAGAAGAAGATGAAGAAGAAGAAAAAGTAGAAGAATAAGAAGAAGAAGAAGAAGAAGAAGAAAGAGAAGTAGAAGGAGAAGAAGAACAAGAAGAAAAAGAAGAAAATGAAGATGATGAGGAAGAAGTAGAAAAAAAAAGATGAAGAAGACTACGATGAAGAAAAATATGAAGAACAAGAAGAAGAAGAAGACAAAGGCGAAATAGAAGAAGAAGAAGAAGTAGAAGGGGAAGATGAAGAAGAAGTAGAAGAAGAAGTAGTAGAAGAAGAAGAAGAATTAAATGAACAAGAAGAAGAAGACGAAGAAGAATAAGAAGATGAAGAAGAAGACGAAGGCGAGGAAGAAGAGGAAGAAGAAGAAGAAGAAGGAGAAGATGATGATGAAGAAGAAAAAGAAGTAGAAGAAGAAGAAGAATAAGACAACGACAAAGAAGAGGAAAAAGAAGGAAAAGAAGACCAAGAAGAGGAAGATGAGGATGAAGAAGAAAAAGAAGAAAAAGAAGATGAGGAAGAAGAAGAAGAAGAAGAAGAAGAAGAAAAAGAAGAAAAAGAAGAAGATGAGGAAGAAGTGGAAGAAGATGATGAAGAAAATGAAAAAGAGGAGGAAGAAGAAGAAGAAGAAGAAGAAAAAAAGATGAAGATTTTGAAGAAGTAGAAGACGGAATAGAAGTAGAAGTAGAAGAAGAAGATGAAAAAGAGGAAGTAGTAGAAGAAGAAGAAGGAGAAGAAGCAGAAGAAAGAAGAAGAAGATAATGAAGAAAAAGAAGAAGAAGATGAAGAAGAAGAAAAAGAAGAAGAAGAGGAAAAAGAGGAGGAAGAAGAAGAAGAGGGAGAAGAAGAAGAAGAAGAAGAAAAAGAAGAAGAAGAAGAAGAGGAAGGTAAAGAAGAAATGGAAGAAGAAGAAGAAGAAGAAGGAGATGCAGAAGAAGCATGAGAAGAAGAAGAAGAAGTGGAAGATGATGATGAAGAAGAGAAGAAAAAGAAGAAGAAGAAGAAGAAGAAGAAGAAGAAGAAGAACAAGAAGAAGAAGAAGAAAAAGAAGTAGACGTAGAACAAGAAGAAGAAAAGGAAGAAGAAGAAGAGGAAGAAAAAGAAGCAAATGAAGGAGAAGAAAAAGAAGAAGAAGAAGAGGAAAAAGGTGAATATTTTGAAGAAGAAGAAGAAGAAGAAGAAGAAGAAGGAGAAGAAGTAGAAGTAGAAGAACAAAATTAAGAAGAAGGTGAAAAAGAAGAAGAAGAAGAAGAAGAAGAAGATGATGATGAAGAAAAAGAATAAGAAGAAGAAGAAGAAGTAGAATAAAAGAAGAAGAAGAAGAAGAGGAAGAGGAAAAGGAAAACGAAGATAGAAGAAGAAGAAGAAGAAGAAGAAGAAGTTGAGGAGAAAAAAGTAAAGAAGAAGAGGAAGAAGAAGAAGTAGTAGATGTAGTACTAGTAATAGTGTTAGAAGAAGAAGAAGAAAACGAAAAAGATGATGAAGAAGAAGAAAAGAAGAAGAAGAGGAGGAAGAACAGGAAGAAGAAGACGAAGAGGACGAAGAAGAGCAAGAAGACAAAGAAGAAGAAATAGAAGAAGTAGAAGAAGAAGAATAAGAATACGAATAAGAAGAAGGTAAGGAAGAAGAAGACAAAGAAGAAGAAGAAGAAGAAAAAGAAGAAGAAGAAGAAGAAGATGGGGAGAAAAAAGGTAAAGAAGAAGAGGAAAAAGAAGAAGACGTATTGATGTAGTAGTGGTGGTAATGACAGGTGAAGAAGAAGAAGAGGAAGAATATGATGAAGAAGATGAAGAAGAGGATGAAGAGGATGAAGAGGAGGAAGAAGAAGAATAATAATAAGAATAAGAATAAGAAGAAGATACAGTAGAGGAAGAAGAAGAAGAAGAAGAAGACGAAGAAGCAGAATAAGTGGAAGAAGTAGAAGAAGAAGAAAAATAAGAGGAAGAAGAAGAAGAAGAAGAAGAAGAGGAAGGTAAAGAAGAAGAGGATGAAGAAGAAGAAGAAGAAGCGAAAGAAGTAGAAGAAGAAGAGGAAGAAGTGGAAGAAGAAGAAGAAGAAGAAGAAGAAAACGAGTGGATGAAGAAGAAGAAGAAGAAGAAGAGGAAGAAGAACATGAAGAAGAACAAGAAGAAGAATAAGAACAAAAAGAAAATGATGAAGATTTTGATGAAAAAGAAGAAGACAAAAACAAGGAATAAGAAGAAGAAGAAGAAGAAGGAGGAGGAGGAGAAGAAGATGAAGAAGATGAAGAAAAAGAAGAAGACAAAGAAGAGGCATGAGGAGAAGAAGAAGAAGAAGAAGAAAACAAAGAAGAAGATGATGGTAAAGAAGAAAAGGATGAAGAAGTAGAAGAAGCAAAGGAAGTAGAAGAAGAAGAGGAAGAAGATGAAGAAGAAGAAGAAGAAGCAGAAGAAGGAGAGGAAGAAGAGGAAAAGAATAAGAAGAAGAAGAAGAGGAAGAAGAACAAGAAGAA
>JAIUJO010001244.1:37500-40000 GCA_023846275.1 Vanilla planifolia | reverse complement strand
GAAGAAGAACAACAACAAGATGACAAAGAAGAAGAAGAAGAAGATGAAGAGGGAGAAGTTCAAGAAGTAGAAGAACAAGATGAAGAGGGACAAGAAGAATAAGAAGAAGAAGAATAAGAAGAAGAAGAAGAAGAAGAAGAAGAAGATGATGAAGAAGAAGAAGAGGAAGAAGTAGAAGAAGAGGAAGAAGAAGAAGAAGAAGAAGAAGAAGAAAAGGAAATAAAGGAAGAAGAAGAAGAAGAAGAAGAGGAAGAAGAAGAAAAAGAAGAAAAAAAATATAGCAATAATAGTGGAAGAAGAAGAAGAAGAAGAAGAATAATAAGAAGAAGAAGAAGAAAAACAACAACAACAAGAAGAAGAGGTAGAAGAAGAAGTGGAAGAAGAAGACGAAGTGGATGAACAAGACAAAGAGGAAGAAAAAGACGAAAAGGAAGAAGAAGACGAAGAAGAAGAAGAAGGCGAAGAAGAAGGAGAAGGAGAATTAGAAGAAGACGAAGAAGAAGAAGATAAAGAAAAAGAAAAAGATGAAGAAGAAGAATAAAAAGAAGACATACAACAAGAAGAAGACGAAGAAGAAGAAGATGACGAAGAAGATGAAGATGAAGAAGAAGAAGAAGAAGAAGAAGAAGAAGAAGAACAGGAAGAAGAAGAAAAAGAAGGAAATGAAGAAGAAGAAGAGGAAGAGGAAGAAGAAGAAGAAGAAGAAGAAGAAGAAGAAAAAGAAGTAGAAGAAGAGGAAGAAGAAGAAGAAGAAGAAGGAGAAGAAGGAGAAGAACACGTAGAAGAAGATAAAGAAGAAGAAGAGGAAGATGAGGAGGAAAAGATGAGGAAGAAGATTAAGAAGAATATGTATAAGATGAAGAAGAAGAAGAAGAAGAAAAAGGAGAAGAATAAGAAGAAGAAGAGGTGGAGATAGAAGAAGAAGAGCAAGAAGAAGTTGAAGAAAAATAAGAAGAAGAAGAGTGAGAAGTTGAACAAGAAGAAGAAGAAGATGAAGATTAAAAAGAAGAAGAAGAGGAGGAGGAAGAAGAAGAACTAGAAGAAGAAGAAGACTAAGAAGAAGAAGAAGCAAAAAAATTCGAAGAAGAAGATGAAGAAAATGAAGAAAAAGAAGAAAAGAAGAAGAAAAAGAGGAAGAGCAAGAAGTAGTCCAAGAAGGAGAAGAAGAAGAAGGTATAGAAGAAGAAGAAGATGATGAAGAAGAAGAAGAAGACAAGAAGAAGAAGGAGAAAAGATGAAGAACAAGGAGAAGAAGTAGAAATAGAAGAATGAAAAGGAGAACAAGAAGAAGAAGAAGAAGAAAAAGAAGAAAAAGAAGAAGAGAAAGAGGAAGAGGGAGAAGATGAAGAAGAAGACGAAGAGGAAGAATACGGAAATGCAGAAGCAGAAGAAGAAGAAGAAGAAGAGGTAGAAGAAGGAGATGAAGAAGAAGAGGAAGATGTAAAAGAAGAAGAAGAAGAAGAGGAAAAAGAAGAAGATGAAGAAGAAGATGAAGATATCGATGAAGAAGTAGAAGAAGAAGAAGAAGTTGAAGAAGAAGAAGAGGAAGATTTAGAAGAAGAAGGAGGAGAAGAAGAAGAAGAGGAAAAAAAAGTAGTACAAAAGGAGGAGTAGAAGAAGAAGAAAAAAAATAAAAGAAGGACAAGAAGAAGAAGAAGATAAAGAAGAAGTTGAAGTAGAAGAAGAAGACGTAGAAGAAGAAGAAAGACAAGAATAACAAGAAAAAGAAGAAGAAGAAGAATAAGTCTAAGATGAAGAAGAAGAAGAAGAAGAAGAAGAAGAAGAAGAAAAAGAAGAAGAATAAGAAGAAGAAGAGGAGGAAGAAGAAGAAGAAGAAGAAGAAGAATAAGTCTAAGATGAAGAAGAAGAAGAAGAAGAAGAAGAAAAAGAAGAAGAATAAGAAGAAGAAGAGGAGGAGGAAGAAGAAGAAGAACAAGAAGAAGAAGAAGAAGAACCAAAAGAAGAAGATGACAATGAACAAGAAGAAAAGGGAGATGTTGAAGAAGAAGAAGAAGAAGATGATGATGAGAAAGAAAAAGGAGAAGTGTAAGAATATGTTGAAAAAGAAAAGAAATAGAAGAAGAAAAAGAAGAAGAATAAGAAGAAGAGGAGTAAGAAGTAGAAGTAGTAGTAGAAGAAGAAGACTAAGAAGAAGAAGAAGACGAAGAAGATGTAGAGGAAGAAGAAGTAGAAAAAGTAGAAAAAGAAGAAGAAGAAGAAGAAGAAGATGAAGAAGAAGATGAAGAAGTAGTACAAGAGCAAGAAGAAGAAGAAGGTAAAGAAAAAAAAGAAGATGATGAAGAAGAAGAAGGAGAAAGAAAAACAAGGTGAAGAACAAGGAGAAGAAATAGAAGGAGAAGAATGAGAAGGAGAACAGGAAGACGAATAACAATGAGAAGAAGAAAAACAAGAAAAAGAAGAAGAGAAAGTGGAAGGGCAAAAGATGAAGAAGAAGAAGAAGAAGAAGAATAAGGAAAACTAGAAGAAGATGAGGAAGAAG
>JAIUJO010001244.1:5000-30000 GCA_023846275.1 Vanilla planifolia | reverse complement strand
TGAAGAAGAAGAAAAAGTAAAAAAAGAAGCAGAAGAAGAAGAAGAAGAAGAAGAAGAAGACAAAAAATAAGAAGAAGACAAAAAAGAAGAAGAAGATGACGAAGAAGAAGACGAAGAAGAAGAAGACGAAGAAGATGAAGGCAAAGACGAAGTCGAAGAACATGAAGACGAAGAAGAAAAAGAAGAAGAAGAAGAAGAAGAAGAAGAAGAAGAAGAAGATGAAGAAGAAGAAGAAGAAGAAGAAGTGGAAGAAAAAGAGGAAGAAGAAGAAGAAGAGGATTAACAAGAAAATGAATAAGAAGAAGAAGAAGAAGAGGAAGAAGAAGAAGGGGAGGAGGAGGAAAAAGAAGAAGAAGAAGAAGAAGAAGATTAAGAAAATGAGGAAGAAGAAGAAGAAGAATAAGAAGAAAAGGAAAAAGAGGAAGAGGAAGAACAAAAAGAAGAAGAAGAAGAAGAAGAAGAAGAAGTAGAGGATGAAGTGGAAAAAGAGGAAGATGAAGAAGAAGAAGAAGAAGAAGAAGAAGAAGAAGAAGAAGAAGAAGAAGAGGAAGAATAAGAAAGAAGGAGAAGGAGGAGAAGAAGAAGAAGAAGAAGAAGGACAAGAAGAAGAAGAAGAAGATGAAGAAGTAGAAGACAACAAAGAAAAAGACGAAGAGGAAGAATACGAAGAAGAAGAAGACGAAGATGAGGAAGACGAAGAAGACCCAGAAGAAGAAGAAGAAGAGGTAGAGAAGAAGAAAAAGAAGAAGAGGTAGAGAAGAAGAAGAAGAAGAAGAAGAAGTAGAAGAAAAGAAGAAGAGGAAGAACAAGAGAAAGATGATGAAGAAGAAGAAGAAGAGCAAGAAGAAGAAGAAGAAGAGGAAGAAAGGGAAGAAGAAGAAGAGGAAGAGGAAGAAGGAGAAGGAAAAGAAGAAGAAGAAAAAGAAAAGAAGAAGAAGAAGAAGAAGAAGAAGAAGAAAAGATGAAGAAGAAGTGGAAGAAGAAGATGAATAAGAAGAAGAAGAAGAAGAGGAAGAGGAAGAAGAAGAAGGAGAAGAAGAAGAAGAAGAGGGAGAAGATGAAGAGGAAGAAGACGATGAGGAAGAAGGGAAAGAGGAAGAAAATGAAGGGGAAGAAGAAGAGGAAGAACAAGAAGAGAAAGAAGAAGAGGAAGAAGAAGAAAAGGAAGAAAAAGAGGAAGCAGAAGAAGAGGAACAAGAAGAAGAAGAAGAAGAAGTGGAAGAAGAAGAAGAAGAAGAGGAAGAAGAAGAAGAAGAAGAAGAAGAAGAAGAGGAAGAGGAGGAAGAAGAAGAAGATGAAGAAGAAGATGTAGTAGAAGAATAAGAAGACTAAGAAGATGAAGAATACCAAGAAGAAGAAGATGATGAAGAAGAAGAAGACGAACAGGTCGAAGAAGAAGAAGAGGAAGAAGAAGAATAGGAATACGAGGAGGAAGAAAAAGAAGAGGAAGAAGAAGAGTATGGGGCAGGAGAAGAAGAATGTGAATAAGGAAAATGATTAGGAGAAGGAGGAGAAGAAGAAGGAGAAGAAGTGGGAGAAGGAGAAGAAGAAGAAGTAGGAGAAGGAGAAGAAGAAGAAGGAGAAGAACAAGAAGCAGAGGAAGGAGAAGAAGAAGAAGAAGAAGAAGAAGAAGGTGGAGGAGAAAAAGAAGAATGACAAGAAGAAGGAGAAGAAGAAGAAGAAGAAGAAGAAGAAAAAGAATAAGAAGTTGAAGAATAAGAAGAAGAAGAAGAAGAAGAAGACGAAAAAGAAGAAGAAGAAGAAGAAGATGAAGAAGAAGAAGAAGAAGAAGAAGAAGAATAAGAAGATGAAGAAGAAGAAGAAGAAGAAGAAGAAAAAGTAGAAGAAAAGAAGAAGAAGAAGAAGAATAAGAATAAGAAGAAGAAGAAGAAGAAAAGGGAGAGGAAGAAGAAGAAAAAGAAGAAGAACAGAAAGAAGAAGAAGAAGAAGAAGAAGAAGAAGAAAAAGAAGAAGAAGACGAAGAAGGTGAAGTGAAATAGGAAGAAGACGAAGAAGGGAAAGAAGAAGAGGAAGAAGAAGTGCAAGAAGAAGGAGACAAATAAGAAGAGGAATAAGAGGAGAAGAAGAAGAAGAAGAAGAAGAAGAAGAAGATGAAGAAGAAGAAGAGGAAGAAGAAAAAGAAGAAGATGATGATGATGATGATGGAGAAGATGAAAAGGAAAAAAAGAAGAAGAAGAACAAGTATAGGGAGAACAAGAAAAGAAGAGAAGAAAGAAGAAGAAAAGAAAGAAGAAGAAGAAGAAGGGGAAGAAAGACAAGAGGAAGAAGAAGAAGAAGAACAAGAACAAGAAGAAGAAGGAGAACTAAAAGCAGAAGAAGAAGAAGAAGAAGAAGAAGAAGTTGAAGAAGAAGAAGAATAAGAAGAAGTGGAATAAGAAGAATAAGAAGAGGAAGAAGAGGAGAAGGAAGAAGAAGAAGAAGAAGAAAATGAAGAAGAAGAAAAGGAAGAAGAAGATGAAAAGGTTGAAGAAGAAGAAGATGAAGAAAATGAAGAAGAAGAAGAGGAAGAAGAAGAAGAAGAAGAAGAAGAAGAAGTGGAAGAAGAAGAAGATGATGGTGATGAAGAGGAGGAAGAAGAAGAAGAACAAGAAGAAGAATTGGAAGAAGAAGAAAAAGAAGAATAGGAAGAAGAGGAAGAAGAAGAAGAAAAAAAAGAAGAAGAGGTCGAAGAAGAAGAAGAAGAAGAAGAAGAGGAAGAAGAAGAAGAAGAGTTAGAAGAAGAAGAAGAAGAAGAATAAGAAGAAGTAGAGGAAGGAGAAGAATTAGAAGTAGAAGAGGAAAAAGAAGAAGAAGAAGAAGAAGAAGAAGAGGTAAACAAGAAGAATAAGAGAAACAACAAGATGAAGAAGATTATAAAGAAGAAAAAGAGGAAGAAAGCGAAGAAAAAGATTAACATGAAGAAGAAGAAGAAGAAGAACAAGAAGTTGTTGAAGAAGACGAAAAAGAAGTAGAGGAAGACGAAGAAGAGGAGGAGGAGGAGGAAGCATAAGGAGCAGAAGAAGTCGAAGAAGAAGAAGAAGAGGAAGAAGAAGATGAAAAAAAAGAAGAAGATGAAGAAGAAGAAGAAGAGGAAGAAGAAGAAGAAGAAGAAGAAGAAGAGCAAGAAGAAGAAGAAGAAGAATATGAAGAAGTAATAGAAGAAGAAGAAGAAGAAGAAGAAGAAGAAGAAGAACAAGAAGAACAAGAGGAGAAGGAAGAAGAAGAATAGAAAAAGAGGAAGAAGGAGAAGATGTGGAAAAAGAAGATGAGGAAAAAAACAAGAAGGACAAGAAGTAGAACAAGCGGAAGACGAAGGAAAATAAGAAGAAGGGGAAGAAAAAGAAGGTGAGGAAGAAAAGAAAGAAGAAGAAGAAGAAGAAGAAGAGGGTGAAGAAGAAGAATACGAGAAAAAAGGAGAAGTAGGAGGATAACGAGAAGGAGGAGGAGAAGGAGAAGAAGAAGGGGAAGGAGAAAGAGATGAAGGAGAAAGAGAAGGAGACGGAGATGGAATAGAAGATGAAGAAGAAGAAGAAGGAGAAGTAAAAGGACAAAGACAAAGAGAAAGAGAAGAAGAAGAAGGAGGAGAAGAAGTAAAAGAAGTCAAAGAAGAATAAAACAAGAAGAAGAAATGGAAGAAGAACAAGGAGGAGGAGAAGAAGAGGAAGTAGAAGAAGAAGTGGAAGAAGAAGAGGAATAAGAAGAACAAGGAAAGAAGAAGGAGAAGAAGAAGAGGAAGACGAAGAAGAAGTATAAGAAGAAAAAAGTTAAAGAGCAAGAAGAAGAAAAATAGGAAGAAGAGACAAAAGAAGAGAAGAAGAAGAAGAAGAAGTGGAAGATAAGAAAGAAGTAGAAGAAAAAGAAGAAGAAAATGAGGAAGAAGAAGAAGAAGAAGGGGAAAAAGAAGAGGAAAAAGGGGAAGAAGAGACAAAGGAAGAAAAGAGGAAGAAGAAGATGAAGAAGATGAAGATGAAAAAGAAGAAGTAGAGAAGAAAAAGAAGAGGAAGAAGAAGAAGAAGGAGAAGATGAAGAAGATGAGGAAGAAGAAGAAGAAGAAGCAGAAGAAGAAGAAGAAGAAGAAGAAGAAGAATAAGAAGAAAAGGAAGAAGAAGTAGAAGAAGAAGAAGAAAAAGAGGAAGAGGAAGAAGAAGAGTAATAAGAAGAAGAGGAGGATGAAGAAGAAGGATATGAAGAGCAAGAAGAAGAAGAATATGAAGAAGATTTAGAAGAAAAAGAAAAAGACAGATTATGGATTAGTGAATGATGGCTTAGGGATTAGGGATTAAGGGTTAGGGAAGAAGCAGAAAAGGAAGAAAAAGAAGAAGAAGACGAAGAAGAAGAAGAAGAATAAGAAATAGAAAAAAGAAGAAGAAAAAGAAGAAGTACAAGAAGAAGAACAAGAAGAAGCAAAACTTGAAGAACCAAAAGAAGTAGCAGTAGTAGTAGTAGTAGAAGAAGAAGAAGAATAAGAAATTGATGTAAAACAAAAGAAGTAGATGTAGAAGAAGAAGTAGAAGAAGAAGGAAAAGTAGTTGAAGAAGAAGAATGAGCAAGGTGGAACGAAAGAAGAAGAAGAAGAAGAAGAAGAAAAAGAAGTAGTAGAAGAAGAAGTAAAAGAAGTAGTAGTAGAAGAAGATGATGATGATGACGATGAAGAAGAAGTAGAAGAATAGGAAAAAGAAGAAGTGGAAGGAGTAATAGAAGAAGAGTAGAAGAAGAAGCAAAAGAAGAAGAAGAAGAAGAAGAAGAAGAAGAAAAAGAAGAAGAAGCAAAAGAAGAAGAAGAAGAATAAGAAGAGGAAGAAGAAGAAGATGAAGAGCAAGAACGAGAAGAGAAAGAAGACGAGAAAGTGGAAGAAGAAGAAGAGTAGAAAAAGAAGAATAAGAAGAAAAAAAAGAAAAAGAAGAAAAGTAAAAGCAAGAGGAGAAGAAGAAGAAGAAGAAGAGGAAGAAGAAGAAGAATAGAAAGAAGATGAAGTACAAGAGGAAGTAGAAGAAGAATAGAAAAAAGAAGAAGAAGAGGAAGATTTTTAGAGGAAGAAGAAGTAGAAGGACAAGAAGAAAAAGAACATGTAGTACAATAAGTTGAAGAAGATCAAGAAGAAGAAGAAGAAGAAGCAGAACAAGTGGAAGAAATAGGGGAAGAGGTTTAAGAAGTAGAACAAGAAGAAGAGTAGGAAAAAGAATAAGAAGAAAACAAGAAGATGAAGATGAAAAAGGAAAAGAAGGAGAATAGGAAGGAGAAGAAGAGGAGAAAAAAGAAGAAGAAAAGGAAGGGGAAGAAGAAGAAGGAGAAGATGAAGAAGTAGAGGAGGAAGAAAAAGAAGTAGAAGAAGAGGATGAGGAAGAAGAAGAAGAAGAAGAAGAAAGAAGAAGAAAGAAGAAAGTTGAAAGAAAAAGAAGGAAAAAAGGAGATGGAAGAAGGAAGAAAGCAGAAAGAAGAAAGAAAAATAAAGAAGGAAGAAAGAAGAAGGAAGAAGGTAAAATGAAGAAATTAGAGAGAATAAGAAGAATGATGGAAGATGGATGAAGGTATAAGATGAAGAAGAAGAAGAAGAAAGCAAAGAAGAGGAAGTGGAAGAATAAGATGAAGAGAAATCGGAAGAAGAAGAAGGGGAAGTAGAAAATGAAGGCGAAGAAGAAGACGAAGAAGAAGGAGAAGAAGAAGAAAAACAAGAAGAACAAAAAGAAGCAGAAGAAGAGGAATAATAAAATGAACAAGAAAATGAACAAGAAGAAGAGGAAGAAAAAGAAGCAAAAGAAGAAGTATTAGAAGAAGAAGAAGAAGAAGAAAAATGGTAGAACTAGAAGAAGAAGGGGAAGAAGAAGAAGAAGAAGATGGGAAGAATAGAAGAAGAAGAAGAGGAAGAGGAAGAAGAAGAGGAAGAAGAAGAAAAAGAATGGATAGAAGAACAAAAAAAGAAGAGGAACAAGAAGCGATAAGAGGAAGAAGAAGAAGACAAGGAATATAAGGACAAAGTGAAGGAAGAAGAAGAAGAAGATGAGGAAGAAGAAGTAGGGGAAGAGGAAGAAAAAGAAGAAGAAGAAGAGAAGGAAGAGGAAGAAGAAGAGAAAGAAGAAGAAGAAGAAGGGAAAGAAGAAGAAGATCAAGAAGAAAAATAACAGCATGAAGAAGAAGAGGAAGAAGAATAAAAATAAGAGAAATAAGAAGAAGAGAAAGTAGAGGAACTAGAGAAGATAGAAGAAAAAGAAGAAGAATGAGAGGAAAATGTGGAAAAGAAGAAGTAGAAGATTGTGAAGAAGAAGTAGAAGAAAAAGAAATGGAAGAAGAAAAAGAAGAAGAAGAAGAAAAAGTAGAAGAAGACATTGTAGTTGTAGTAGTAATAGTAGTAGTTGTAGAAGAAGAAGAAGAAGAAGAGGAGGAAGAACTATAAGAAGGAGAAGAAGTAGAAGTAGAAGAAGAAGAAGAAGAAGAAGAAGAAGAAGAAGATGAATAAAAGGAAGAAGATTAGGTAGAAGAAGAGGAAGAAGAAGAAGAAGAAGACGAAGGAGAAGAAGAAGAAGATGATTATGATGAAGAAGAAGAAGATGAAAAAGAGATGAAGATTAGGAATAAGAAGAAAATGAAAAGGAAGAAGTAGAAGAAGATGGAAAAGATGGAGTAGAATAAGCAGAAGAAGAAGTGGAGGAAGAAGAACAAGAAGAACAAGATGAAGAAGAGGAAGGGGATGAGGAAGAAGAAATACAAAGAAGAAAGAAGATAAAATAGAAATGAGTTAAGAAGAAAGAAGAAGAGAGATAGAAGATGGAACTGGGAACAAAGAAGAAGGAAGAAGGAAAAAATAAAAATGTAGCAAGAAGAAGGATGGAAGAAGGAAGAAGAAATAAGACGAAGAAGAAGAAGAAGAAGAAAAAGAAGTCCAAGAAGAGGTAGCAGAAGAGGAAGACGAAGAAGAAGATGAAGAAGTAATTGAAGAACAAGAAGAGGAAGAAGGAGTTGAAGAAGAAGAAGAGGAAAAAGAAGACAAAGAAGAAGAATAAGAAGAAGAAAAAGAAGAAAAAGATGAAGAAGAAAAAGAACAAGAATAATAATAAGAAGAAGAAGAAGAATAAGTAGAAGAAGAAAATTAGGAGGAGGAATAAGAAGAAGAAGAAGAAGAAGAAGAATAAGTGGAAGAAGAAGAAGATGGAGAAGAGGAGAAGAAGAAGAAGAAAAGATGTAAAAGACAAAGAAGAAGAAGAAGAAGAAGAAGAAGAAGAAGAAGAAGAAGAATAAGAATAAGAAGAAGTAGATGAAGAAGGGGAAGAGGAGAAGAAAAAGAAGAAGAAGAAGAACAAGAAGAAGTAGAAGAGAAAGAAGAAGAAGAGGAAGAAGAAGGTGAGGAAAAAGTAGAAGAAAAAGATGAAGAAGAAGAAGAAGAGGAAGGAGAGGAAGAAGAAGAGGAAGAAGAAGACAAGGAAGAAGAAAAAGAAAAAGAAAAGGAAGGAGGAGAAGAAGAAGCAGAAGAAGAAGGCGAAGAAGAAGAAGAAGAGGAACAAGAAGAGGAAGAAGAAGAAGAAGCAGAAGAAGAAGAAGAAGAAGAAGAAGAAAAGGATGAAGAGGAAGAAGAAGAGGAAGAGGAAGAAGAAGAAGAAAAGGAAGAAATGGAAGAAGAGAAAAAATAATGAGATGAAGGTGGCAAAGAAGAAGAAGAATAAGAAAAAGAAGAGTAAGACAAAGAATAAGAAATAGGGGAAACAGAAGAAGAAATGGAAGATGAGGAACAAGAGTTGGAGGAAGATGTAGAAAATTAAGAACAAGAAACTGAAAAAGAAGGAAAAGAAAAAGAAAAAGAAAAAGAAGAAGAAAGATCTAAAAGACAAAGAAGAAGAAGAAGAAGAAGAAGAAGAAGAACAAGAATAATAATAATAAGAAGAAGAAGATAAAGAAGAAAAAGAAGAAGAAGAAGAAGATGAGGAAGAGGAAGACGTAGAAGAAGAAGAAGAAGAAGATGTTGATGATGGAGAAGAGGAAGAAGAAAAAGAAGATGAAGAAGAAGATGAAGAAGAAGAAGAAGGGGAAGAAGAAGAAGAAGACGAAGGGGAAGAAGAAGAAGAAGAAGAGGAAGAAGAAGAAGAGGAAGTAGAAGAAGAGGAAGAAGAAGAAGAAGAAGAAGAAGAAGAAAAGGAAGAATAGGAAGAAGAAGGGGAAGAGGAAGAAGAAGAAGAAAAGGAAGATAAGTAAGAAGAGAAAAAATAAAGAGGAGAAGGTGGGCAAGAAGAAGAAGAAGAAAAAGGCAAAGAAGATGAAGTGGAGGAAGAAGAAGAAGAAAAGGAAGATGAGGAACATGATTAGGAGGAAGAAGCAGAAAATTATGAAGAAAAGCTGAAAAAGAAGGAAAAAAAGAAGAAAAAGAAGATGTAAAAGAAGAAGAAGAAGAAGAAGAAGTAGAAGAAGTAAAAGTAGAAGTAGAAGTAGTAGATGAAGAAGAGGAAGAAGAAGAGGAAGAAGAAGATGGGGAAGAAGAATATGAAGAAGACAAAGAAAAAAAAGAAGAAGATCATGAAGAAGAAGAGGAAGAAGGATAAAAAGATGGGGAGGAAGAAGAAGAGGAAGAGGAGGAACTAAAGGAGGAAAACAAGAAGTAGAAGAAGATGAAGATGAGGAAGAAGAAGAAGAAGAAGAAGAAGAACAAGAACAAGAACAAGAACAAGAAGAGGAAGAAAATGAAGAACAGGAAGAAGAAGAAGAAGAAGAAGAAGAAGAGGAAGAAGAAAAGTGGAAGAAGAGGAAGAAGGGGGAGAAGAAGAAGAAAAGGAAGAAGAAGAAGTAAAAAAAAGAAGAGGAAGAAGAAGAAAATGAAGAAGAAGAGAAGAAGATGAAGTAGAAGTAGAAGAGCAAGAAGAAAAGAAGAAGATGAATAAGAAGAAGAAGAAGAAGAAGATGATCATGATTAAAAGTATGAAGAAGCAGAAGAAGGAGATGAGGAAGAAGAAGAAGATGAAGAAGAAGAAGAAGAAGTAGATGTAGAAGTAAAAGAAGTAAAAGAAGAAGAAGAAGAAGAAGAAGAAGAAGTAGAAGAAGAAGATGCAGAAGAAGAAGTAGAAGAAGAAGTAGAAGAAGAAGAAGAAGAAGATGAAGAAGAAGAAGATGAAGTAGATAATGAAGAAAGGAAGAAGAAGAAGATGATGATGATGATGAAGAAGAAGAAGAAGAAGAAGATGATGATGATGAAGAAGAAGAAGAAGAAAAGGAAGAAGAGGAAGAAGAAGAGGAAGAGGAAGAAGAAGAAGAAGAAAAGGAAGATAGGGAAGAAGAGAAAGAAAGAACAAGATGAAGGTGGGGAAGAAGCAAAAAAATAATATGAAGAAGAATAAGACAAAGAAGAAGTGGAGGAAGACGTAGAAGAAAAGGAAAATAAGGAATTGGAGGAGGAGGAAGAAGTAGAAAATTAAGAAGAAGCTGAAAAAGATGGAAAAGAAGAAGAAAAAGAAGTAGAAGAAGGAGAAGTAGAAGTAGAAAAAGTAAAAGTAGAAATAAAAGTAGTAGATTAAGAAGAAGAAGGAGAAGAAGATGAAGAAGAAGAAAAAGATGTAGATGATGAAGAAGAAGTGGAAGTGGAAGATGAGGAAGAAGAATAAGAAAATGACGAAGAAGAAGAAGAGGAAGAAGTAGAAGAAGAAGAAGAAGAAGAAGAAAAAGAAGAAGAAGATTAAGAAGATGAATAGGAAGAAGGATAAGAAGAAGGGGAAGAAGAAGAAGAGGAAGAAGAGGAACTAAAGGAGGAAAACTAAAAAGAAGTCAAAGAGGATGAAGAAGTAGAAGAAAAAGAGGAAAAAACTGAGCAAGAAGAACGTGAAGAAGTAGTGGAAGATGAAGATGAAGAAGAAGAAGAAGAGCAAGAACAACAACAAAATTAGGAAGAGGAAGAAGAAGAAGAATAGACAGAACAAGTAGAAGAAGAAGAAGAGAAAGATGATGAAGAATAAGAAGAAGAAGAAAAAGTGGAAGAAGAGGAAGATGGGAGAGAAAAAGAAGAAGTAATAGAAAAAGAAGAGGAAGAGGAAGAAAATGAAGAAAGAGAAGAAGTAAAAGTACAAGAAGAAAAAAAGAAGATGAAGAAGAAGAAGGCAAACAAGAAGAAGAAGAAGAAGAAGAAGATGATGATGAAAAAGATGAAGAGGAAGAAGGAGTTGAGAAAGAAGAAGAAGAGGAAGAAGAAGAAGTAGAAGTAGAAGTATAAGAAGTAAGAGGAGAAGAAGAAGAAGAAGAAGTAGTAGTAGTAATAGTAGAAGAAGAAGTAGAAGAAGAAGAAGAAGTAGAAGATGATGAAGAAGAGGAAGATGAAGTAGATGATGAAGAAAGGAAGATTAAGAAGAAGATGATCATGATGAAGAAAACAACAAGGAGAAGAAGAATAAGATGAAGTAAGAAGAGGAGAAGAAGAACACAAAAAAGAAGAAGAAGAGGAACAAGAAAAAGAAGAAAAGCAAGAATAAGAAAAAGGGGAAGAAGAAGAAGAAGAGGAAGAACAAGGAGATGAACTAGACGATGAAAAAGAAAAAAAGCAGAAGAAGAAGAAGAAGAAGAAGAAGAAGAAGAAGAAGAAAAAGAAGAAAAAAAAGAGAAAGAAGAACGAGAATCAGCAGAAGACGATGAAAAAGAAGGTGAAGAAAAAGATGAATAGGAAGAAATAGAAGAAGAAGACGAAGAATAAGAAGAGGAAGAAGAAGAAGATGAAGCAAAAGAAGGAGAGGAGAACGAAATGGAAGAAGAGGAGAAAGAAAAAGGATATGAAGAAAAAGAAGAACAAGAACAAGAAAATGAAGGAAAAGAAGAAGAACAAGAACAAGAACAAGAGGAAGAAGAAGAAGTAGTAGTAGAAGAAGAAGAAGAAGAAGAAGAAGAAGGATATGAAAAAGAAAAAGAAGAAGAAGAGGAAGAGGAGAAAGTAGAAGAAGAAGAAGAAGGAGAAGAAGAAGAAGAAGAAGTAGTAGAAGAAGAAGAAGAAGACGAAGAAGAAGAAGAAGAGACAAAAAAAGAAGTAGAAGGGGAAGAAGAAGAAGAAGAATAGAAAGAAAACAAAGAAGTGGAAGAAGAGGAGGAAGAAGAAGAAGAAGAGGAAGAAGAAGTGGAAGAAGAAGGAGAAGTGGAAGAAGATCGAGATGACAAGGAAGAAGAAAAAGAAGAAGAAGATGATGAGGAAGAAGAGAAAGAGGAAGAAAAAGAAGAGGAAGAGAAACAAGAAGAAGAAGAGGACGAAGAAGATGCGGAAGAAGAAGAGGAAGAAGGTGAGGAAGAAGGGGAAGATGACAAGGAAGAAGAAGAAAAAGAAGTAGTAGAAGAAGAAGAGGAAGAAGAACAAGAAGAAGAAGAAAAACAAGAAGAAGTTGAGAGAGAAGATTAAGAGAAAGAGGAATATTAAAAAGAAGAGGAAATAGAGAAAGAAGATGAGGAAGAAGAAGAAAAAGAATAAGAAAAAGAAGAAGTACAAGGCGAAGAAGATGAAGAAGAATTAGCAGTAGTAGTAGAAGAAGAAGAAGAAGAAGAAGAAGTGGAAGAAGAAGAAGTAGAAGCATAAGCAGAAGAAGAAAGAGAAGAGGAAGTGGTAGAAGCAGAAGAAGAAGAAGAAAAAGAACAAGACGTAGAAAAAGAAGACGTAGAAGTAGTAGAGGTGAAATGGAAGAAGAAGAAGAAAAAGAAGAGGAGAAAGAAGAAGAAGAAGAAGAAGAAGAAGAAGAAGTTATTGATGAAGAGGAGCAAGATGAAGAAGAATAAAAAGGAGAAGGAGAAGAAGAAGAACAGGAAGAAGAAGTACAAGAAGAAGAATAAAGTTAAGAAGAAGAATATGAGAAAGAAGAAGAAGAGAAAGAACAAGAAGAGAAAGAAGAGGAACAAGAGGAGGAAAACTAAGAAGAAGAATTACAAAAAGAAAAACAAGAAGAAGAAAAAGAAGAAAAAGAACAGGAAGAAGAACAAGAAGAAGTAGAAGTAAAGGAAGAAGAAGAACAAGAAGTAGATGTAGAGGAAGAAGAGGAAGGAGAAGAAGAAGAAGAGCAAGAAGAAGAAGTAGAAGAAGAAGGAGATGAAGCAGAAGATGAAGAAGAAGAAGTAGTAGTAGTAGAAGAAGAAGAAGAAGAAGCCAAAGTAGAAGTAGATGAAGAAGAAGTAAAAAAAGAAGAAGCAGAAGAAGATGAAGTGGAAGAAGAAGAAAAGGAAAAAGAAGGACAAGAAGAAGAAGAATGGGAAGACGATGAAGAAGAAGAAGAAGAAGACGAAGAAGAAGAAGAAGAAGAAGAAGAAGAATGGGAATAAGTAGAAGAACAACAAGACGAAAAAGAAGATGAAGAGGAAGAAGATGAAGGACAAGAAGAGGAGGAAGATGTCATAGAAGAAGAAGAAGAAGAGGAAGAAGAGGAAGAGGAAGAAGTGGAGAAAGGAGAAGAAGAAGAAGAGGGAGATTAAGAGAAAGAAGATGAAGAAGAAGTAGAAGAGGAAGTTGAACAAGAAGTGAAAGAAGAAGAACAAGAAGAAGAACAAGGTTGAGGAAGATGAGGAAGAAGCAGAAGGAGAAGAAAATGAAGTTGCGAAAGAAGACGAAGAAGGGGAAGAAGAAGTGGAAGAAGAAGTAGATGAAGAAGAAGAAGAAGAAATAGGAGAAGAAGAAGATGAGGAAGTAGAGAAAGAGGAAGTGGACGAAGAAAAAGGAAAAAAAGAGGAAGAAGAAGAAGAAGTAAAGAAGAAGAAGAAGAAGAAGAAGAAGAAGAAAAAGAAGAAGAAGAAGAAGAAGTGTAAGAAAAAGAAGAGGAAGAAGAAGAAAAAGAACGAGAAAAAAAGAACAGGAAGAAAGGAACAGCAACATGAAAAAGATCAAGAAAAGAACAAGAAAAGGAAGGAGAATAGGAGGAAGAAGAATAAGAAGTGGATAAGAAGAATAGGAAGAAGAGGAACAAGAGGAAGAAGAGGAAAAAGAAGTAGAAGTAGAAGAAATAGAAGAAGAAGAAGAAGAAGAAGAAGAAGAAGAAAAAGAAGAAGACATAAAAAAAGAACAATAAAAGGAGGAGGAGAACAAAGAAGAAGATGGAGTAGAAGAAGAAGAAGAAGTGGAAATAGGAGAAGAAGAAGAAAAAGAAGAAGATGAAGAAGAAGAACAAGAAGAAGAAGAAGATGTAGTAGTAGTAGAAGAAGAAGAAGTAAATGTAGTAATAGAAGAAGAAGTAAAAGAAGTAGTTGAAGAAGAAGAATAATAATAAGAAGAACAAGAGATAAAGGAAGAGGAAGAGGAAGAAAAAGAAAATTGGGAAGAAGAAAAAAAAGGAGACAACGAAGAAATAGAAGAAGAAGAGAGAGATGTGTAACAAGACGAAGAATCAATAGAAGAAGAAGAAGAAGATGAAGAAGAAGAAGAAAATGAAGAAGAAGAAAAAGAAGAAAAAGAAGAAAGTGAAGAAGAATAACTAGAAGAGGTATTAAAAGAAATAGAAATAGAAGAAGTAGTAGTAGTAGTTGTAGTAGTCGAAGAAGAAGAAGAAGAAGAAGTCAAACAAGAAGAAGAAGAAAAAAAGAAAAAGAAGAAGTGGAAGAAGAAGAGGAAGAAGAAGAGGAAGAAGAAGGGGAAGAAGAAGATGAGGAAAAAGAAGAAGAAGATGACGAAGAAGAAGAAGAAAAAAAGGAACAAGAAGAAGAAAATGAAACAGAAGAAGAAGAAAAAGTAGAAGAAGAAGAAAAAGAAGAAGAAGAAGAAGAAGAAGGAGGAGAAGAAGAAGAACAATAAGAAGAAGTAGAAGAGGATGAGGAAGAAGAAGAAGAAAAGGAAGAAGTAGAAGCAGAAGTGGAGGAAGATGAAGAGGAAGAAAAATACGAAGAGGAGACAAAAGAGAAGAGGAATCTGAGGCAAAGGAAGAAGAAGAAGAAGAAGAAGAAGGACAAGAAGAATAAGAAGAAGTGGAATAAGAAGAAGTAGAATAATTAGATGAAGATCAAGTAGAGCAAGAAGAAGAAGAAGATAAGGAAAAAGAAGAAAAAAGAATGAGAAAAAGTGAAGGAAATAGAAGAAGAAGAAGAAGAAGAAGAAGAAGGAGAGGAAGAATAGGAAGAAAATGAAGAAGAAGAAGAAGAAGAAGAAGAAGTACGAGAAAAAAGAAGTAGGAGAAGAACAAGGGCTAGAAGAAGAAGAAGAAGAAGAAGTAGTAAAAAAGAAGGAGGAGGTGGAAGAGGAGGAGTAGAAGAAGGTGAAAATGAAGAGGAAGATGAAGAAAAGGAAAAAAGAAGAATTAGAAGATGGAGAAGGAGGAGAAGAAGAGGCAGGAGAAGAAGAAGAAGAAGAAGAGGAAGTAGAAGAAGTTGAAGAAGAAGAAGAAGAATTTGAAGACGAAGTAGTAGAAGAAGTAGAAGAAGTAGAGGTAAAAGAAGAAGAGGATGACGAAGAAGAAGAAGAAGACAAAGACAAAGAACAAGAAGAAGAAGTAGCAGATGATAATGAAGAAAAAGAAGAAGAAGAAGAAGAAGAAGAGGAAGATCAAGATGAAGAAAAAAGAAGAAGAAAAGGAAGAAGAAAAGAAGAAGAAGAAGGAGAGGAAAAAGAAGAAGAGGAGAAAGAAGAAGAAGAAATAGAAGAGGAAGAAGAAGAACCAGAAGAAGAAAGAAGAATGGAAAGAGGAAGAAGAAGATAGGGAAAAAAGAAGAAGAAAATAAAAAAGAAGTAGAGGAAGAAGTGGATCAACAGGATGAAGAAGAAGAAGTGGAATAAAATGAAGAAAGAGAAGAACAACAAGAAGAACTAGAAGATGTAGTAATATAAGTCAAAGAAGATAAACTAGAAATAGTAGCAGTAATAGAAGAAGAAGAAGAAAAAGATGAAAAAGAAGAAGAAGAAGAAAAGGAACAAGAAGAAGGTGAAAAAGAAGACGAGTAAGAAGAACAACCAGAAGAATAAGAAGGAGAATAAGAAGAAGAAGAAGAGGTAGAACAAGAAGAAGAAGTACAACAATAAGAAGTAAAAGTATAAGAAGATGAAGATGTTGATGATGAAGAAGTAAGACAAGAAGAAGAAGAAGGACAAGAAGTAGAAAAAGACCTAGAAGTAGAAGAAGATGAAAAGAAGGAGGAGAAGAAGAAAAAGTAAATGAAAAAGAAGAAGAAGAAAAAGTAAATGAAAAAGAAGAAGAAGAAAAAGAAGAAGTAGAAGAAGAAGAAGAAGAATTAGAAGAAGAAAAAGAAGTAGAAGAAGAAGAAGAAGAAGAATAAGAAGATGGGGAAGAAGAGGAGTAAGAGGAAGAAGATGATGATGTTGAAGGAGAAGAAGAAGAGGAAGAAGATGGAGATGAAGAAGTAACGGGAGAAGAAGAAGAATAAGTTAAAGAAATAGTAGAAGAAGAAGTATAAAATGAAGAAGACGAAGAAGAAAATGAAGAAGAAGAGGAAGAAGAAAAAGAAGAGGAAGAAGAAGATGAAGAAGAAGAGGAAAAAAGAAGAGGTAGAAGAAGGAGAAGAAGAAGGAGAAAAAGAAGAAGAAGAACAAGAACAAGGATAGGAAGAAGAAGAAGAAGTGGAGGGAAAAGAAGAAGAAGGAAATAAAGTGGAAGAAGATGGAATAGAAGCTGAAGAGGAGGAGAAAGATGACGAAGAAAATGAAGAAGAAGAGAAAGAAGAACTCATAGAAGAAAAGGAAGAAGAAGGACAAAGAAGATGAGGAAGAAGAGGCAGAAGAAGAAGAAGAAGAACATGATTAAGAAAAGGAAGAAGAAGAGGAAGAAGTTGAAGTAGAAATAGAGTAAGAAGTAAAGGAAGCAGAAGAAGAGGAGGAGTAGTAGTAGGAGAAGAAGAAGAAGAAAAATAAAATGAAGAAGAGAAAGAAATAGAGGAAGAGAAAGAAGAAGAAGAAGAGGAAGACTGAGAAGTGGAAGAAGTAGAACAAGAAGAAGAAGATGACGAAGAATAATAAAGAAGAAGAAGAAGAAGAAGAGGTAGAACAAGACGAAGAAGAAGAAGAAGAAGAGGAAGAAGAGGAACATGTGAAAGAAGAAGAAGAAGAAGAAGAAGAAGAAAATGAAGAGAAATAAGGAGAAGAAGAACACGAAGAAGTAGAAGTAAAAGAATAAGTAGTAGTAGTAGTAGTTGAAGAAGAAGAATAATAAGGAGGAAGAGAAGAAGAAGAATAAGAATAAGAAGAAGAATAAGAAGTAGGAGTAGAAGAAGAAAAATAGCCATAAGGTGAAGATGAAGTAGTAGAAGAAGAAGAAAAAAGAGAAGAAGAAGAAGAAGAAGAAGTTGAAGAAGAAGAAGAAGAAGATGAAGAAGAGAAGAAGTAGAAAAAGTAGTACAAGAAGAAGAAGAGGAAGGAGAAGAAGAAGAAGAAGAAGAGGAGGATAGAGAAGAAGCAGAAAAAGAAGAACATGATGATGAATAAGATGAAGATGAAGAAGAAGTAGAAAAAGAAAAAGAAGAAGGAGAGGAAGTAGTATTAGTAGTAGTAGTAGTAACAATAGAAGAACCAAAGAAGAAGAAGAAGAAGAAGAGGAAAAAGAAAAAGAGAAAGAAATATAAGAAGAAGAAGAAGAAGAAGAGAAAGAGGAAGAATAAGAAAATGTGAAAGAAGAGGAAGAAGAGGAGCAAGAAGAAGAAGAAGAAGAGGAACAAGAGGAGGAGGAGGAGGAAGAAGAAGAAGAAGTAGAAGAGGAAGAAGAGGAGGATAAGGAAGAAGAAGAAGAAGTAAAAGAATTTCAAGAGAAAGAAGAGGATGAAGAAGAGAAAGAAGAAGAAGAGGAAGAAGTGGAAGAAGAACAAGATAAAGCAGTAGCAGAAGTAGAAGAAGAAGAAGAAAAAGAAGTAGATTAAGAAGAAGAAAGAAGAAGAAGAAGAAAAAGTGGAACAAGAGGTGGAAGAAGAAGAAGAAGTAGAAAAAGTAGAAGTAGAAAAATAAAAAACAAAAGAAAGAGAAAAGGAAGAAGAACAAGAATTAGAAGAAGAAGAAGAAGAAGAAGAAGAAGAAGAAGAGGAAAGGGAAGAAGAAGAAGTGGAAGAAGAAGAAGAACAGGAAAAAGAAGAAGAGGAGGAAGAAGAAGAAGAGGAAGAAGAAGAAGAAGAAAATAAAGAAGAGGAGGAAGAGGAAGAGGAATAAGATGAAGATAGAGAAGAAGTAGTAGTAGTAGTAGAAGAAAGAGAAGAAGAAGAAGAAGAAGAAGAAGGAGAAGAGGAAAGGGGAAAGAAGAAGAGGAAGAAGAGGAAGAAGAAGAAGAAGAAGAAGAAGAGGAACAATAAGAAGAAGAAGAAGAACAAGAAGAAGATGATGAAGAAGAAGTAGATAAGAAGTAGGAGAAGAAGAAGAAGTTGAAGAAGAAGAAGAAGAAGAAGTTGAAGAAGAAAATTAGAAAAAGATGAAGAAGAATAAGAAATAGAAGAGGAAGAGGAAGAAGAAGAAGAGTAAGAAGATGAAGAAGTAGAAGAAGAAGTACAAGAAAAAGAAGAAAAAGAAGAATAAGAAGAAGTAGAAGAAGACGAAGATGTTGTAGTAGTAGTAGTAGTAGAAGAAGAAGAAGAAGAAGTAGAAGATGAAGAATAAGAAAAAGAAGTAAGAGAAGAAGTTGAATAAGAAGAAAGCGAAGAAGAAGAAGAAGAAGAAGAAGTAGAAGAAGCAGAAACAGAAGAAGAAGAAGAAGTAGCAGAAGAACAAGTTGTAAAAGAAATAGAAGAAGTAGTAGAAGAAGAAGTACAATAAGTAGTAGTACAAGAAGAATAAAAAGAATAAGAAAATGAAGAAAAAGAAGGAGAAGTAGTAGTTGTAGTAGAAGAAGAAGAAGAAAAAGTAGAAAAAGAAGAAAAAGAAGAAGAAGTTGAAGAGTAAGAAGAAAAAGAATATCAAGAAGTAGAAAAAGGTGAAGAAGAAGAAGAAGAAGATCTTGAGGATGAAGGGCAAGAAGAAAAGGAAGAAGAAGGGGAAGAAGAAAAAAGAAGAAATAGAAGAAGAAGAAGAAGAAGAATAAAGAAGATGAAGAAAAGGAAGAAGAAAAAGAAGAGGAAGAAGTAGAAGAAGAAGAAGAAGAAAAGGGAGAAGTGGAACAAGTGGAAGAAGCAAAAGAAGAAGAAGAAGAAATAAAGGAAAGAGAAGAAGAAGAAGAACTAGAAGAAGTAGAAAAAGAAGTAGAAGTAGATGAAGAAAAAGAAGTAGTAGTAGTAGTTGTAGAAGTCAAAGAAGAAGAAGAATAAGATGTCAAAGAAGAAGAAAAAGAAAAAGTAGAGGAATAAGAAGTAGAAGAGGAAGAATAAGATTAGGAAAAAGAAGAAGAAAATGACGATGAAATAGAAGAAGAGGAATAAGAAGAAGAAAAGGAAGAAAATGAATAATAAGAAGAAGAAAAAGTAGAAGATGAAAAAACAAAAAAGGCGAAGAAGAAGATGAAGAAGAAGAAGGAGGAGAATAGGTAGGAGAAGAAGAAGAAGAAGATTGAAAGGAAGAAGAACTAGTGGAAATAGAAGAGGAAGAGGAAGAAGAAGAAAAGGAAAAAGTAGAAGCAGAAGTGGAAGAAGATGAAGACGAAGAAGGATACGAAGAGGAGGTAGAAGAGAATAAAAAGAAAAGGAATGAGAAGCGGAGGAAGATGAAGAAGAAGAAGAAAAAGAAGACGATGAATTAGAAGAAGATGAAGAAGAGCAAGGAGAACAAGAAGATAATGAAGAAAAAGAAAAAGAATGAGAAGAAGAAGAAGAGGAAAAGAAGAAGAAGAAGAAGAATAAGAAGACTATGAAGAAGAAGAAGAAGAAGAAGAAGCAGGAGAAGAAGAAGAAGTAGAAGAAGAACATGGACTACAAAAAGAAGAAGAAGAAGAAGTAGAAGAAGGAGAAGAAGAAGAAGTAGGAGGAGGAGGAAGAGGAGTAGAAGAAGAAGAAAAAGAAGAGGCAGATGAAGAAAAGGAAAGAGAAGTAGAAGATGGAGAAGGAGAAGAAGTGGAAGAAGAAGAAGAAGAAGAAGAAGATGTTGAAGAAGAAGTTGAAGAAGAGGACGACGAAGTTGAAGTAGAAGAAGTAGGGTAGAAGAAGAAGAAGATGATGATGATGACAAAGAACAACAAGAATAAGTAGTAGTAGAAGATGATGAAGAAGAAGAAGTAGTAGAAGAGGTAGAGGAAGAGGAATATGAAAGAGAAGAAATAGAAGAAGAAAAAGAAGAAGAAGAAGAATGAAAAGAAGAAGAAGATGAGGAAGAAGGGGAAGAGGAAGAGGAATAGAGGAACATCAAGATGAAGAAAACAAGAAGAAGAAAAGAAAGTAGAAAAGAAGATGAAGAAGAAGAGAAGGAAGAAGAAGAGGAAGAAGAAGAAGAAGAAAAAGAAGAAAAGATGAAGAAGAAGAAAAAGGAGAGAAAGAAGAAGAACTAGAAGAAAAAGAATAATAGGAAGAGGAAGAAGTAGACAAGGAAAAGAAGAAGAAGAAGATAAAAAAGAAGCAGAGGAAGAAGTGGATCAAGAGGATGAAGAAGATGAAGAAGAATAAAAAGAAGAAAGAGAAGAAGAAGAACTAAGAGAAGCAGTAAATGACATCGAAGAAGAAGAACTACTAATAGTAGTAGTAATAGAAAAAGAAGAATAAGAAGAAGAAGAAAAGATGAAAAATGAGAAGAAGAAGAAAAGGAACAAGAAAAAGGCAAAAAAGAAGTTGAGTAAGAAGAACAAGAAGTAGAAGAAGAAGGAGAAGAAAAAGAAGAAGAGAAGAAATGGAAGAAGTGCAACAAGAAGAAGAAAAAGTATATGAAGATGAAGATATTAATGATAAAGAAGTAGGAGAAGAAGAAGAAGAAGGAGAATAAGTTGAAGAAGAAGAAGAAGAAGTAGAAAAAGTAGTAGTAGAAGAAGAAGGAGGAGGAGAAGAAGACGAAGAAGAGGAAGGAGAAGAAGCTGAAGAAGAAGAAGATGATGATGAACAAGATGAAGATGAAGAAGAAATAGAAAAGGAAAAAGGAGGGGAAGTAGTATTGTAGTAGTAGTAGTAGTAGTAATAGTAGAAGAACCAAAGAAAAAGAAGAAGAAGAAGTAGAAGAAGAAAAAGAAGAAGAAAAAGAAAAAGAGAAAGAAATATAAGAAGAAGAAGAAGAAGAAGAGAAAGAGGAAGAATAAGAAAATGTGAAAGATGCGGAAGAAGAGGAACATGAAGAAGAAGAAGAGGAACAAGAAGAAGAGGAGGAGGAGGAAGAAGAAGAAGTAGAAGAGGAAGAAGAGGAGGATATGGAAGAAGAAGAAGAAGAAAAAGAATTTTAAGAGGAAGAAGAGGATGAAGACGAGAAAGAAGAAAAAGTGGAAGAAGTGGAACAAGAACAGGATAAAGGAGAAGAAGAAAAAGAAGTAGATTAAGAAGGAGAAGTCGAAGAAGAAAGAAGAAAGAAGAAGAAGAAGAAGAGGAACAAGAGGTGGAAGAAGAAGAAGTATAAAAAGTAGAAGTAAAAAAGTAAAAAAAAAGAAAGGGAAAAGGAAGAAGAAGAAGAAGAAGAAGAAGAAGAGGAAAGGGAAGAAGAAGAATAGGAAAGAGAAGAAGAGGAGGAAGAGAAGAGGAAGAAGAAGAATAAGAAAATAAAGAAGAGGAAGTAGACGAAGAGGAACAAGAGGAAGAAGCAGAAGAAGTAGAAGAGGAAGATGAAGATGAAGAAGAAGAAGAAGAAGAACAAGAGGTAAGGGGAGAAGAAGAGGAGGAAGAAGATGTAGAGGAAGAAGAGGAAAAAGAAGAAGAAGAAGAAGAAAACCAAGAAGAGGAATAATAAGAAGTATAAGAAGAACTAGAAGAAGATGATGAAGAAGAAGTAGACTAAGAAGTAGGAGAAGAAGAAGAAAAAAATTAGAAAATGATGAAGAAGAATAAGAAGTAGAAGAGGAAAAGAAAGAAGAAGAAGAGTAAGAAGATGATGAAGAAGAAGAAGATGTACAGGAAAAAGAAGAAAAAGAAGAAGAAGAAGAAGTAGAAGAGGAAGAAGTTGTAGTAGTAGTAGAAGAAGAAGAAGAAGAAGGAGAAGTAGAAGAAGAAGAATAAGAAAAAGAAGAAGTAGGAGAAGAAGTAGAACTAGAAGAAGAAGAAGAAGAGGAAATAGAAGAAGTAGAAGTAGAAGAAGAAGAAGAAGAAGTAGCAGAAGAACAAGTAGCAAAAGAAATAAAAGAAGTAGTAGAAGAAGTACAACAAGTAGTAGTAGTAGTAGAAGAAGAAAAATAAGAAAATGAAGAAGAAGAAGGCGAAGTAGTACTAGTTGAAGAAAAGGAAGAAAAAGATGAAAAAGAAGAAGATGTTGAAAGGCAAGAAGAAAAAGAATATCAAGAAGTAGAAAAAGGTGAAGAAGATGAAGAAGAAGATGTTCAGGAAGAAGAGCAAGAAGAAGTGGAAGAAGAAGGGGAAGAAGAAGAGGACGATATTGAGGAAGATGTAGAGGAAGAAGAAATAGAAGAAGAAGAAGAAGAATAAAGGAGATGAAGAAAACGAAGAAGAAGAAGAGGAAGAAGAAAAAGAAGAAGAAGAGGGAGAAGTGGAACAAGTGGAAGAAGCAAAAGAAGAAGAAGAAGAAGAAGAAGAAGAAATAAAGAAAAGAGAAGACGAAGAAGAATTAGAAGAAGTAGAAAAATAAGTAGAAGTTGAAGAAGAAAAAGTAGTAGTAGTAGTAGTTGTTGTAGAAGTCAAAGAAGAAGAAGAAAAAGAAAAAGTAGAGTAATAAGAAGTAGAAGAGGAAGAATAAGATTAGGAAAAAGAAGAAGAAAAGGGCGACAAAAAAGAAGAAGAAGAGGAATAAGAAGAAGAAAAGGAAGAAAATTAATAAGAAGAAGAAGAAAATGTAGAAGATGAAAAAAAAGAAAAAGAGGAAGAACAAGATGAAGGAGAAGAATAAGAAGGAGAAGAATAGGTAGGACAAGAAGAACAAGAAGATTGAAAGGAAGAAGAAGAACTAGAGGAAGTAGAAGAGGAAGAGGAGGAAGAAGAAGAAAAGGAAGAAGTAGAAGCAGAAGTCGAAGAAGATGAAGAGGAAGAAGAATACGAAGAGGAGGCAGAACAGAATAAAAAGAAGAGGAATGAGAAGCGGAGGAAGAAGAAGAAGAAGAAGAAGAAGAAGAAGAAGAATTAGAAGAAGATCAAGAAGAGCAAGGAGAAGAAGAAGATAATGAAGAAGAAGAAAAAGAATGAGAAGAAGAAGAAGAGGAAATAGAAGAAGAAGAAGAAGAAGAAGAAGAAGAAGAAGAAGCAGGAGAAGAAGTAAAAGAAGCACATGGATTAGAAGAAGAAGAAGAGGAGGAAGAAGAAGAAGGTGAAGAAGAAGGAAAAGGAGGAGGAAGAGGAGTAGAAGAAGAAGAAAAAAAAAGAGGTAGATGAGGAAAAGAAAAGAGAAGTAGATGGAGAAGGAGAATAATTGGAAGAAGAAGAAGAAGAAGAAGATGTAGAAGAAGAAGTTGAAGAAGAGGATGACGAAGTTGAAGTACAACAAGTAGAGGTAGAAGAAGAAGAAGAGGAAGAAGAAGAAGATGATGATGATGATGATGATGATGATGAACAACATGAATAAGTAGTAGTAGAAGAAGAAGAAGAAGATGAAGTAGAAGAAGAAGAAGATGAAGTAGAAAAGGAAGAAGAAGAGGAATATGAAGGAGAAGAAAAAGAAGAAGAAGAAGAAGAAGAAGATGAAGAAAAATAAGAAGTTGATGATAAGGAGGAAGGGGAAGAAGAAGAGGAATAGAGGAAGATCAAGATAAAGAAAAGAAGAAGAAGAAAAGAAAGAAGAAAAGAGGAAGAAGAGGAATAGAGGAAGCTCAAGATGAAGAAAAGAAGAAGAAGAAAAGAAAGAAGAAAAGAAGAAGGAAAAGAAGAGGAAGAAGAAGAACTAGAAGAAAAAGAATAATAGGAAGAGAAAGAAGAAAAGGAAGAAGTAGACAAGGAAAAGAAGAAGAAGAAGATAAAAAAGAAGCAGAGGAAGAAGTGGATCAAGAGGATGAAGCAGAAGAAGAAGAATAAAAAGAAGAAAGAGAAGAACAAGAACTAGGAGAAGCAGTAAATGACGTCGAAGAACAAGAACTAATAATAGTAGTAGTAGTAGAAAAAGAATAATAAGAAGAAGAAGAAGCAAAGATGAAAGGGGAGAAGAAGAAGAAAAGGGACAAGAAGAAGGCAAATTAGAAGATGAGGAAGAAGAATAAGAAGAAGTAGAAGAAGAAGGAGAAGAAAAAGAAGAAGAGAAGAAATGGAAGAAGAAGTACTGCAGTAAGAAGAAAAAGTTATAAGAAGATGAAGATGTTCATGATAAAGAAGTAGGAGAAGAAGAAGAAGAAGGAGAAGAAGTTGAAGAAGAAGAAGAAGAAGAAGAAAAAGAAGGTGAAGAAGAAGGAAAAGAAGAAGAAGAAGAAGAAAAAGAAGAAGAAGAAGCAGAAGAAGAGAAGGAAGTAAAACAACAAGAAGAAGAAGATGTAGAAGAAGGAGAAGTATAGGAAGAAGAAGAAGAATAAGGTGAAGAAATAATATAAGACGAAGTTGAAGAAGAAGAAGAAGAAGAAGAAGAGGATGTAGAAGGGGTAAAAGAAGGAGAAGGAGTAAAAGAAGAAGAAGAACAAGAACAAGAAGAGGAAGAAGACAAAGAGGAGGAAGTAGAAGAAGAAGAATGGAAAGTTGAAGATGGAATAAAAGATGAAGAAGAAGAAGAAGAAAATGAAAAAGAAGAGAAAGAAGAACAAGAAGAAGAAGTGAAGAAGTAGGACAAGGAAGATGAGGAAGAAGTGGAAGAGGAAAAAGATCATGAGGAAAAAGAAGAAGAGGAAGAGGAAGAAAAAGAAGAAGAAGAGGAAGAAGAAGAGGAAGAAGAGGAGGTAGATGAAGAAAAGAAGAAGAAGAAGAAGAAGAAGAAGAAGAAAAGGATGAAGAAGAAGAAGAGGAAGAAGAAGAGAAAAAGGGGTAAGGAGAAGAGGAAGAACAAGAAGAAGAAAAGAAGCACAAGTAGAAGAAGAAGGAGAAGAAGAAGAAGAAGATGAAAAGGAAGAAGAGCAAGAAATAGAGGAGGAGAAAGAAGAAGAAGAAGTGGAAGAAGTTGAATAGGAAGAAGAAGAAGAAGCTGAATAGTAAGAAGAAGAGGAAGAAAAAGAAGTGAAGAAGTGGAACACGAGAAGGAAGAAGAAGAAGAAGAAGAAGAAGAAGTAGAAGAAGAAGAGGAAGAAGAAAAAGAAGAAGAAAATATAAGAAGTAAAAAAGAAGAGGAAGAAGAAGATGAAGAAGAAGAAGGAGAAGAAGAGTAAGAAGAGGAAGAAGAAAAAGAAGAAAAGACAGAAGAAGAAGAAAAAGAAGAAGAGGAAAAAGAAGAAGAAGAAGAATAAGAAGAAGAAGTAGAAGTAGAAGAAAAAGCACAACAAGAATAAAAAGAAGTAGAAGAAGATGAAGAAGTAAAAGAAGAAATAGAACTAGAAGAAGAAGAATAATAATAAGAAGAAGAAGAAGAAAAAGAAGAAGAGGAAGAAGAGCAAGAAAAAGAAGAATAAGAAGAAGAAGGAGAAGAAGAACAAGAATAATAAAACAAAGATGAAGTAGAAGAAGAAGAAGAAGAAGAAGAAGAAGAAGAAGAAAAAGAGGGAGAAGAAGAAGAAGAAGAAGAAGAAGAGGAAGAAGAAGAAGAAGAAAAAGTAGTAGTAGTAGAAAACAAAGAAGAAGAAGAAGAAGAAGGAGAAGGAGGAGAAGAAGAAGAATTAGAAGAAGAAGAAGGATAAGATGAAGAAGAAGAAGAAGAAGAAGAAGAAGAAGAAGAAATGGAAGAAGTGGAAGAAGAAGAAGTTGAAGATGGAGGAGGAGAAGAAGATGTAGAAGAAAAAGAAGAAGAAGAAGAAGAAAAAGAAGAAGAAAAACAAGATGAGGAAGTAGGGGAAGAAGAAGTGATAAAAGATGAAGAAGAAGGAGAAGAGGAAGAGGAAGAAGATGAAGACGATGAAGAAGAAGAAGAGGAAGAAGAAATGAAGAAGAAGAAGAAGAAGAAGAAGAAGAAGAAAGAAGAACAAGAGGAAGAAAGGAAGAAGAAGAAGAAGAAAAACAAGAAGGAGAAGGAGGAGGAGAAGAAGAAGTTTAAGAAGTTGTA
>JAIUJO010002658.1:25000-40000 GCA_023846275.1 Vanilla planifolia | reverse complement strand
AGAATAAGAAGAAGAAGACATGGAAGAAGAAGAAGAAGAAGAAGAAGAAGATGAAGAAGTAGTAGAAGAAGAAGATGACAAAGAAAAAGAAGAAGAGGAAGAAGTGGAAGGAGATGTAGGAGAAAAAGAAGAAGTGGAAGAAAAAGATGAAGAAGAAGAGGAAGAAGAAGAAGAAAAAGAAGAAGGTAAAAGAAGAATAAAAGGAGGAAGAAGAAAAAGATGAAGTTAATGAAAAAGAAGAAGAAGAAGAAGAAGAAGAGGAAGAAGAAGAAGTAGAGGACGAAGAAGAAGAAGAAGAAGAAGAAGAAAAGGAAGAAGAAGAAGAAGAAGAAGAAGAAGAAGAGAAAAGAAGGAAGAAGAAGAAGAAGATGAAGAAGAATAAGAAGAACATGAAGAAGGAGAAGAAGGAGAAAAAGAAGATGAAGAAGAGGATGATGTAGAAGACAAAGTGGAACAAAAAAAGCAAGAAGAAGAAGAAGTAGAAGATGGAAGAAGTAGAAGGTGAAGAAGTATAAGAAGATGAAGGAGAAAAGGAAAGAAGAAGAAGAAGAAGAAGAACAAGAAAGAGAAGTAGAAGAAGAAGAAGAAGAAGAAGTGCAAGATTATGAAGAAGAAGAAGAAGAAGTGCAAGATTATGAAGAAGAAGAAGAAGAAGAAAGCAGTAGAAAAAGAAGGAGAAGAAGAAGTAGAAAAAACAAGAAGTAGTAGAAGAACAAGAAGACGAAGAAGAAGAATAAGAAAACGAAAACGAAAAAGAAGATGAAGATTGATGAGAAAGAAGACAATGAAGAAGATCAAGAAGTAGAAGAAGAAAAGGACAAAGAAGAAGAAGAAGAAGAAGGTTTAAGAAGAGGAAGAAGAAGAACAAGAAGAAAAGTAGAAGAAGAAGTGCATAATGAAGAAGAAGAAGAGGAAGTTGAAGAAGAAGATGAAGAAGTAGAAGAATAAAAAGAAAAATAAGATTAAGAAGAAGAAAAAAAAGAGGAAGAAGGAGAACAAGAAGAAGAAGAAGGCGATGAAGAAGAAGAAGAAGAATTAGAGAAGAAGAAGAAGAAGAAGAGGAACAAGAAAAAAGGGAAGAAGAAGAAGAAAATGAAGAAAAAGGAGAAGTTCAAGAAGCAGAAAAAGGAAAAGGAGAAGTAGAAGTAAAAGAAGAAGAAGAAGAAGGAGAAGAAGAAGAAGGAAAGAAGAAGAAGAAGAAGATGATGATGATGATGATGAAGGAGAAGAAGAAGAGGAAGAAGAAGAAGAAGAAGGGGGAAGAAGAAGAGGAAGAAGAAGAGGAAGAGGAAGAAGAAGAAAAGGAAGAAGAAGATGAATAAGAAGAGGAAGAAAAAGAAGATGAAGAAGAAGAAGAAGTGGAGAGGAGAAGGAGGAGGAGGAAGAAGAAGAAGAAGAGAGAAGAAGAAGAAGAAGAAGAAGAAGATGATAAAGAAGATGAATAAGAAGAAGAAGAAGAAAAAATCGAAGAACGAGAAGAAGATGAAGATGAAGAAGAGACAAAGAAAAGGAAAATGAATAAAAATGAGTAGAAGACGAAAGAAGAAGAAAAGGATGCAGAAGCCAGAAGAATAAAAAGGAAAAGAAGAAAAAGAAGTAGAAGAAGAAGGAGAAGAAGAAGAAGAAGAAGAAAAAGAAGATGAAGAAGAAGAAGAAGAAGAAGTAAAAGTAGGAGAACAAGAAAAAGAAGATGAAGAAGTGGAAGAAGAAGAAGAAGAAGAAGAAGAAATGGAAGAAGAAGGTGAAGAAGATGAAGAAGAAGATGATTAAGAAGAAAATTAAGTAGAAGTAAAAGAAGAAGATGAAGAAGAAGATGGTGGGGAAGAAGTAGAAGCAAAATAATAATAATAATAATAAGAAGAAAGGGAAGAAGATGAGGTAGAAGAAGAAGAAGAAGAAGAAGGAAAAGAAGAGGAAGATGAAGAAGAAGAAATAGAAGAAGAAGAAGAAGTGAAAGCAGAAGAAAGAGGAAGAGGAAGAAGAACAAGAAGAAGGAGAAGAAAAGGAAGAGAAATCAAAAGAAGAGGTAGATGAAGAAGAAGAAGAAGTAGAAGAGGAAGAAGAAGATGATGGTGAAGAAGAAGATGAAGAGCAAGAAGAAGAGGAAGAAGAAGAAAAAGAAGATGATGATGAAGAAGAAGAAGAAGAATTTGGAGAAGAATAGATGGAAGAAAAAATGGAAGAAGAAGAAGAAGAAGAAGAAGAATTGGAAAAGAACAGAAGGAAGAAAAAAGGAAGAAGAAGAAGAAGAAGAAGAAGGAAGAAGAGGAGTAGAAGAAGAAGAAGAAGAAGAAGAGGATGGAGGAGAAGAAGATGAAGAAGAAGAAGAAGAAGATGAAGAAGATGATGATGATGATTAAGAAGATGAAGAAGATGAAGGAGAAGAAGAAGAAAAGATAAATATTTTGGATGAGAAAGAGGAAGAGAACTAGAAGAAGAAGATAAAAAAAGAAAAAGAAGGAGAAGAAGTAGAAGAAGAAGAAGAAGAGGAAGATGAAGAGGTAGATGAAGAAGACGAAGAAGAAGAAGAAAAGGAAGGTGGAAGAAGGAAAAGATGAAGAAGAATAAGAAGAAGAACATGAAGAAGGAGAAGAAGAAGAATAGGAAGATGAAGAAGAAGATAATGTAGAAGATAAAGAGGAACCAAAAAACAAGAAGAAGAAGAAGTAGAAGGGCGAAGAAGTAGAAGAAGACGAAGAAGGAGAAGATGACGATGATGAAGAAGAAGAAGAGGAAGAGGAAGAAGTAAAAGCAGAACAAGAAAGAGAAGTAGAAGAAGAAGAAGAAGAAAGAAGAAGAAGTGGAAGATAATAGACGAAGAAGAAGAAGAAAGTAGTAGTAGAAAAGAAGGAGAAGAAGAAGCAAAAGAAGAAGAAGAAGAAGAAGTAGTAGTAGAAGAACGAGAAGTCGAAGAAGAAATAATAAGAAAAAGAAGAAGAAGAAAAAGATAATAAAAAAAAAGACAATGAAAAAGATCAAGAAGTAGAAGTAGAACAAGAAAAAGATGAAGAAGAAAAGAAGAAGAAGAAGAAGAAGTTGAAGAAGATGAAGAAGAAGAACAAGAAGAAAAGTAGAAGAAGATGTACATAATGAAGAAGAAGAAGACGAAGATGAAGAAGAAGATGAAGAAGAAGAAGAATAAAAAGAAAAATAAGATGAAGAAGAAGAAAAAGAAAAAGAGGAAGAAGGAGAAGAAGAAGAAGAAGAAGAAGAAGAAGAATTAGAGGAAGAAGAAGAAGAAGAGGAACAAGAAAATAGAGAAGAAGAAGAAGAAAATTAAGAAAAAGGAGAAGTTCAAGAAGGAGAAAAAGGAAAAGAAGGAGAAGTAGAAGTAAAAGAAGAAGCAGAAGAAGTAAAAGAAGAAGAAGAAGAAGAAGAAGAAGATAAAGAGTAGTAGTAGTAGAAGAAGAAGAAGAGGAAGAGAAAAGAACAAGATGAAGAGGAGGAAGAAGAAGAGAAGGGAAGAAAAGGAGGAGGAAGAAGAAGATGAGTATGATGAAAAATAATAACAATAATAATAATAATAACACTAAGAAGAATAAGATGAAAAATAAGTTGAAGAAGAAAAACCAGAAGAAGAAGAAGAAGAGGAAGAGGAAGAGGAAGAACACGAAGAAGAAGATGATTATGTAGAAGAAGTAGATGATGATGAAGAGGAAGAAGAAGAAAAAGAAGAGAACAAAAAGAAGATGGAGAAGAAGAAGAAGAAGAAGAAGAAAAGGTTGATGAATAAGAAGACTAAAAAAGTAGTAGAAGAAGAAGAAAACAACAAGAAGAAGAAGAAGAAAATGAAAAAGAAGAATAATAATAATAATAATAATAATAAGAAAAAGGAGAAGATGAAGAAGAAGAGGAAGAATAAAAGGAAAAGGAGGAAGAAGAAGAAGAAGTAGCAGAAGGAGGCAAAGAATAAGAAGAAGAAGAAGGAGAAGAAGGAGAAGAAGAATAAGAAGAAGAAGATGAAAAAGAAGAAGAAGGAAGAAGAAGAAGTAGAAAAACTAAAAAAAAAGAAGAAGAGGATGAAGAACCAGAAGAAGTAGAAGAAGAAGATGAAGAAGAAGAAGAAGAAGAAGAAGAAGAAGAGGATGAAGAAGAAGTTGAAGAACAACAAGATGAAGAAGGAGAGGAAGAAGAAGAGAAGAAGTAGAAGAAGAAGAGGATGAGGAGGAAGATGTAGAGGAAGAAGTAAAGGAAGAAGAATAAGAAGAAGACGAAGAAGAAGAGGAAGAAGAAGAAGAACAAGAAGAAGATAAAGAAGAAGAAAACGAAGAAGAAGAATAAGAAAGAGAAGAAGAAGAAGAAGAAGAGGAAGAAGAAGAGGGGGAAGAAGAGGAGGAGGAGGAGGAAGAAGAAGAAGAAGAACAAGAGGATCAATAAGAGGAATAAGAAAAAGAAGTGGAGGAAGAAGAAGAAGAAGAAGAGGAGGAGAAAGAAGAAAAAAAGTTGAAGATAAAGAATAAGAAGAAGAAGAGGTAGAAAAAAAAGAAAAAAGTAGAAGAAGAACAACAAGAAGAAAAAGAGGAACAAGGTGAAGAAGAAGAAGAAGAAGAAGAAGAAGAAGAAGAAGGGCATAGGAAGAAGAAGATGAAGACATAGAAGTGGAAGAAGAAGAAGAAGAAAGAAGAAGAAGAACAAGAAGAAGAAGAAGAAAAGCAAGAAGAAGAGGAAGGAGAAGTGGGAGAAGAAGAAGAAGACAGAGAAGAAGAAGAATAAGTAGTACAAGAAGAAGGTGAAGAAGAAGAAGAGAAGAAGAAGAAGAGAAAATAGGAGGAAGAAAATGAAGAAGAAGAATATGCCAAAGAAGAAGAAGAAGTAGGAGTAGTACAAGAAGAAGAAGAAGAGGTTTTCGGGGGATGATGAATAAGAGGTAGAAGAAGAAGTAGAAAAAAAAAGAAGAAAAAAAGGAAGGTGTAGAAGAAGAAGAAGAAGTACAGGACGAAGAAGAAGAACAACAGGAAGTGGAATAGGAGGAAGAAAAGAAGAAGTGGAGGAGGAGGAAGGAAAAAAAGATGAAAATAAAGAAGATGAAGAAGAAGAGGTAGAAAAAGAGAAAGAAGAAAAAGAATAATGAGAAAAAGAAGTAGAAAAGGAAGAAGGAGAAGAAGAAGAAGAAAAAAAGTAAAAGAAGAAGAAGAAGAAAAAGAAGGAAAAAGACGTAGAAGGAGGAGAAGAACAAGGATAAGAAGAAGAAGACATAGATGAAGGAGAAGAAGAAGAGAGAAGATGAAGTAGTAGAACAAGAAGAAGACGACGAAGAAAAAGAATAAGAAGAAAAAGAAGAAGAGGAAGAAGAAGAGGAAGAAGAAGTAGGAGAAAAAGAAGAGGAGGAAGAAGAAGATGAAGAAGAAGGGGAAGAAGAACATGAAGTACAAGATGAAGAAGATGAAGAAGAAGAAGAAAAGGAGGAAGAAGAAAAATATGAAGATAATGAAGAAGAAGATGAAGAGAATGAGGAAGAAGAAGAAGTTGAGAAGGAAGGAGAAGCAGAAGAAGAAGAGGAAGAGGTAAAAGAAGATGATGAGAAAGAAGAAGAGGAAGATGATGAAGATGAAGATAAAGAAGTAGAGAGAAGAAGAAGAAGAAGAAGAAGAAAAGAAGTGAAAGAAGAAAAAAGAAGACAAAAAAGAGGAGCTAGAGGAACAAGAAGAAAAGGAAGAAGATGAAGAAGAAGACGAAGAAGAAGATGATTAGGAAGAAAGTTAAGAAGAAGAAGAAAAAGAAGAAGAAGATGGTGAAGAAGAAGAAGAAGAAGTAGAATAATAGGGAGAAGAAGAAAGAGAAAAGAAGTGGTAAAAGAAGAAGAAGAAGAAGAAGAAGAGGAAGAAGAAGGAAGAAAAGAAGAGGAACAAGAAGAAGAAGAAGAAGAAGAAGAAGAAGAAGAGGATGAAGAAAAAGAAGAAGAAGAAGAAAAGGAAGAGAAAGTAGAAGAAGAAGAGGTAGATGAAGAAGAAGAAGAAGTACAAGAAGAAGAAGAAGAAGAAGAAGAGGAAGAAGGTGAAGAAGAAGATGATTGTGAAGAAAGAAGATGAAGAGGATAAAGAGGAAGAAGAAGAAGATAAGAAGAAGAAGAAGAAGAAGAGAGAAGAAGAAATGGAAAAAGTATAAAAGGAAGGAAAAAAGGAAGAAGAAGTAGAAGAAGAACTTGAAAAAGAACAGAAGGGAAGAAAAAAAGGAAAAAGAAAAAGAAGAAGAAGAAGAAGAAGAAGGAAGAAGAATAATTAGAAGAAGAAAAGGAAGTAGAAGAAGAAGAAGAAGAAGAAGAAGAAGAAGAAGAAGAAGAAGAAGAAGATGATGATGATGATGAAGACGAAGAGATGAAGGGGAAGAAAGAAGAAAAGATAATATTTCGGATGACAAAGAGGAAGATAAGTAGAAGAAGAAAGAAGAAAGAGAAGAAGAGGGAGAAGAAGAGGTAGAAGATGAAGAAGAAGAAGAAGAAGAAAAGGAAAGAAGAAGAAGAGAGAATAAGAAGAAGAACATGAAGAAGAAGGAGAAGAAGAAGAACAGGAAGATGAAGAAGAAGATGATGTAGAATATAAAGAGAAACAACAAAAGGAAGAAGAACAGCAAAGATGAAGAAGTAGAAGACGAAGAAGTAGGGGAAGAAGAGAGAAGAAGAAGAAGAAGAAGAAGATGATGATGATGATGAAGAAGAAGAAGAGGAAGAAGAAGAAGAAGAAGAAGCAGAAGAAGAAAGAGAAGTAGAAGAAGAAGAGAAGAAAAAGATAATAAAGAAGAAGAATGTTACACCCATTTTTTTTTTTTTTTTTTTTTTTTTTACATATAGACAGCTCAGATCGTCCCATACCAACCTGAGTAGCCTACGAAAAACATAGGATATAACACATCATTACACACATTCCTTAACTATGTGGATCCCATCTCCCGGGCACACCGTCAAATCAGGTTCATGACTCCTGAAATAACTGATGAACTCGCGCAATGTTACTCCTAATAGACCCAATACTCCTAACCCATACTGGTAAGAGAACCGATCTAATAGAAGTCTGAACCCCCAATGTTAAGTTCCATAGTCATGTAATGACCTCACCATCAACAAAAAAAATATATATAACATCCACCGATATGAAATGGCGCTCTACACACTATACCGTCAAGATAGAAAATAAGATAGTGTATAAAATGTAACTCATATGAAAAATCACAGTCCATCAAATACCACATCATCCATCCGAGTACATGAGTCAGAATCACCCTCACATAATACAAGACATAAGAATAACAGTCTCACTGAATACATCCAACAGCAACAATCAACTAACCAGAATGTCTCAGAAAATCACAGATCAGATCTCCTCCACTAGCCTACTGATCACGATCCCACCTAAAGCTGGGTGGCGTCAAGTCTGCCAAGCCACTGGGAAAAAATAGATAATAAAGGAATGAGCTACGCCCAGTAGAAAGACAGCTAGTAAAAAAACTCTCATGCAAGAGAAGGATAATAACAAGAGTATAGAAATATAGCATAACAATGTAGGGTGGAAAGGCACTCTCAAGTCCCAGACTCTGACCAACCACAGTCACCCCCAGTCACTACCAGAGTAGCTCTCCTCTGTGCTCCCAGGCAGCATGCCAAGCGGGACACGCCCATCTCTGCGCACGCATGGCGCCTAAGAAAGCATGCCAGCGGGACATGCCCATCTCTGCACACGCATGGCACCCAACACCGCAACGTCTCTCGTCAATCAATCTCCTGGAGACTATAGACAGAAACAGTCCCATAAATCTCTAGCCAACATGAGACACCCCTGCCACCCTCAGGCACGCAGGCCTACACACTTGGCTAGCCACGGCGAGGACACCCCCTGCTACTCTCAGGCGCGCAGGCCTACACTCATGGACCAGAAGAGATCGACTCAGCCACCGTCCCAAGAAGTCCTCTCCCAACAATTTCCATAGAAGCTCACGCCCCTACAGTCATTGCCAAGCTCTAACTCCAAGATTCGGCAACATGTGTCCAGATACAACAAGGCGCATACCAGTCCACATGTATACTGTGGAAGCTAAGTCTGTACCGCACAGTTACCTACCACAACTACCCTAAAACATCATATAAGGCCTATAGTAGTCCGATCCAATATGCCAATCCATGAAATATGCCAACACTGAGTAAACTGACTCAATCCATGTCATTGCCATCCAAGCAACACAAACTGTACCAAAATTCTGACTATTCTGGTAGCACCCAAGTGTCACACTTCCTTCCAAACTAATCCAGCTGCACTGAATTTATGGGTAATTTTCCAACAGTCAATTTCAACTTGGCTACGTGATTTCCAAAAATCACCTCTTCCTCACTTCAGAAATTTTAAATTCCAAAATCAATTTTCCGCCCTTTATCCATTTTCCGAAATTCGGAATAAATTTCCGAATTTAAAATCCGCATATCCTTTTTCGGAAAATTCGGATTAATTTCCGAATTAATTTTTTTTTCTCTTCCGCTTCTCTCTCATCCGCGCCGCACTTCCCCTGAACCGGTTCTCGTCGCCGGTTCGGAACCCTTACGCGCTGAGCCGAGAACCCCGCCAGCCGAAGTTAATAATCCGAATTCGGGCCGACGCTTAACATATAAATATTAATAATTAATATAATTATTCACTTAATAATCAGACTAATCCCTAATTAGCCCTAATTCATCCCCTTCCTTCGCCCGTCGCCCGCGAAATCCTAACCGTCGACTTTCCGGAAATCTCCGTTTTCCCCGTTGATTTCCAGCGACCGAACGCAAGGGGGGCGCTAGCCTAAAGCTCGTACTAGCCTAAAAATTTCATATAATCAAGTCGCGAAGCTAGATATCCATGCAAAAATTTTCGCCGAAGTGTTGTCCGATCCGACTATGCCAATTCATGAAATTAAAATCATTCTAGCATTCAGATAACCTGAATAATGGCAATATGATAATATCAAAACCTAAGGCATGCTTCTATGCACAAAAATTCCAATTCGGCAGAATATATATATATTCTTCTTCATAAAAAAAAAACCCTAAAATGCTAAAATCAATAAATTGCATTAATCAATTCCAAAAACCCATATCCGCATGCTCAAGTAGCTATTTGCAAAATAATCCATATTTTTAATTTGCTAAATAACTGATTTAAATTTGAATTCCCTACCTTTGCTCACCGGCGACGGTGAAGCTCGCACGCGATCAACCGCAGCTCCTCGCCGAATGAAACCGGTACCAAAATGCTCGCCTCTGTCCCACGAACCTGCGGTTACCAAAAGCCCCTTGGAAGGCTGCCGGAAAGTACCGCCGTTCGTCGCGAATACTTCGCCTCTAGCCGCCGTTCGAAACCCTAACAGGCCGAACAGTTTAGGTTAAATACCCAGCTTAAACCGGTAATAACCCGTTAAGACCCATTAAGCGCCGGTTGACCTTCCAAAAACGCTGCTTAACACCCGATCAGCCGGTTAATCTCCACCGCTGATCTCGCCCATCCGATCCGCTTATCCGCGGCTTATCCAAACGCACGCGCAAACGCACCTCGGCGAACCGCCCCCGCCTTCGCTGAACCGCTCCGGTCCAGTTCACGCGCGGTAAAAAAAACCAAATTCCGGTTTTAAAAAAAATCTCGGTGCTCCGAAAAATCCCCAGAAAATTTCAGAAATTCCAATAGCCTCTAATTGAGCTCCTGGCTCATCCTACTGTCGATCTGAAATCATCCAAGCCACAATTGAATTATTGAAGATTAAACATATAATATTTTACCGGGTATAACAAAGATGGAGAAGCAGAAGAAAGAAGAGAAAGAAAAAGAAGGAGAAGAAGAAGAAGAAGATGAATAAGAAGAAGTAGTAGTAGTAGTAGTAATAGAAGAAGGGGAAGGAGAAGAAGAAGAATAAGAAGAAGAAGAAGAAGAAGTAATAAAGAAGATGAAGAAGTAGAAGTAGAAGAAGGGACAAAGTAGAAGAAGAAGAACTAGAAGAAGAAGAACAACAAGAACAAGAACAAGAAGAAAAGAAGAGGAAGTACATAATGATGAAGAAGAAGAGGAAGATGAAGAAGAAGATGAAGTAGAAGAAGAAGAAAAAGAAAAATAAGATGAGGAAAAAGAAAAAGAAAAAGATGAAGAAGAAGAAGAAGAAGAAGAAGTAGAAGGCGATGAAGAAGAAGAAGAAGAAGAAGAAGAAGAAAAAAGGGTAGAAGAAGAAAAAGAAGAAAAGGAAGAAGTTCAAGAAGGAGAAAAAGGAAAAGAAGAAGTAGAAGAAGAAGAAGAAGAAGAAGAAGAAGAAGAAGGAAAAGAAGAAGAAGAACAAGAAGGTGATGATGAAGGGGAAGAAGAAGAGGAAGAAGAAGAAGAAGAGGAAGAAGAAGAAGAAGAAGAACAACAAGAAGAAGAACAAGAGGAAGAAGGAGAAGAAGAAGAAGATGAAGAAGAAGAAGATGAAGAGGAACAAGAAGAGGAGGAAGAAGAAGAAGAATAAGAAGAAGAATAAGAAGAAGAGGGAGAAGAAGCCAAAGAAGAAGAAGAAGAAGAAGAAGAAGAAGAAGAAGAAGAAGAAGAAGAAGTGGAGGAGGAGGAGAAGGATGACAAAAAAGAAGAAGAAGAAGAAGAACATGAGAAAGAAGAAGAATAAGAAGAAAAATAAGAAGAAGAAGAAGATATTGAAGAAGGAGAAGAACATGAAGATGAAGAAGAACACAAAGAGAAGGAAAAGGAATAAGAATAAGTAGAAGAAGAAGAAGAAGAAGAAGTAGAATGTAGAAGAAGAAAATGAAAAAGATGTTGAAGAAGTAGAAGAAGAAGAGGTAGAAGAAAATGAAGATGGAGATGATGTAGGAGAAGAAGAAGAAGAAAAAGAGAAAGAATAAGAAGAAGTAGAAGAGAAAGAAGGGAAAGAAGAAGAAGAAGAAGAAGGTGACAAAGAAGATGATGAGTAAGATGAGGATTTAGAGGAGGATGAAGAGGTGGAAAATGATGGGGAAGAAGAAGAAGAAGAAGAAGAAGAAGAAAAAGTAAGAGAACCAGAAAAAGAAGATGAAGAAGAGTTAGAAGAACAAGAAGAAGAAGGAGAAGAAGAAGAGGAAGTTGTAGTAGTAGTAGCAGAAGAAGAAGAAGATGATGATGATGACGAAGAAGAAGATGAAGAAGAAGAAGAAGAAGAAGATATAGAAGAAGAAAAAGAAGAATAAGAACAAGGAGAAAAGGAAGAAGAAGAAGAAGAGGAAGAAGATGAAAAAGAGGAAGAAGAAAGGGAAGAACTGGAAGGAGGAGGAGAAGAAGAAAAAGAAGAAGAACAAGAAGAAGGAGAAGGAGATGAAGAAGGAGAGGGAGCAGATTATGATGGTGATGAAGAAGAAGTAGATGTTTAAGAAGAAGACGAAGAAGATGAAGAATAAGAAGAAAAACAATAATAAGAAGAAGAAAGAGAAGAAGAAGAAGAAGAAGAAAAGAACATGAAGAGGAGTTGAAGACAAAGATGAAGAAGAAGAAGAATAAAAGGAAAATTAAGAAGAAGAAGAAAAAGAAGAAGAACAAGAAGAAGATGAAGAAGATGAAAGAGAAGAAGAAGAAGTAAAAGTAGAAGAAGAAGATGAAGAAGAAAAAGAAGAGGAAGAAGTAGTCAAAGAAGAAGAAGAAGAGGAAGAGGAAGAGGAAGAAGAACAAGAAGAAGAAGGGGAAAAAGGAGAGGAATAAGAGGAAGAAGAGGTAAATGAATAAGAAGAAGAAGAAGAGGAAGAAGAAAAAGAAGAAGATGATGAGGAAGAAGATGAAGAGGTAGAAGAAGAGGCAGAAGAAGAAGAAGAAGAAGATGAAGAAGGAGAAGAAGAAGAAGAAGAAGTAGAAAAAGAACAGGAGGAAGAAAAAAGAAAAAAGAAGAAGAAGAATAATAATAAGATGAAGTAGAAGAAGAAGAAGAAGAAGAAGAGGATAATGATGATGAAGATGAAGAAGAGGAAGGAGAAGAAGAAGAAGAACAGGAAGATAAAGAAGAAGATGAAGCAAAAGATAAAGAGAAACAAGAAAAGGTAGAAGAAGAAGAAGAAGGAGAAGAAGAAGAAGTAGAAGAAAAAGAAGAAGAAGAAGACAATGATGAAGAAGAAGAAGTGGAAGAAGTAGAAGAAGAAGCACGAGAAGAAAAAGAAGAAGAAGATGAAGAAGAAGAAGATAATGAAGAAGAAGAAGCAATAGAAGAAGAAGAAGAAGGAAAAGGAAAAGAAGAAGAAGGAAAAGGAAAAGAAGAAGAAGGAGGAGGAGAAGAAGAAGAAGTGGTAGTAGTAGTAGCAGATGAAGGCGAACAAGAAGAAGAAGAATTTCAAAAAGAAGAAGAAGAAGAAGATGAACAAGAAGAAAAAGAATAATAATAATAAGAACAAGAAGAAGTGGAAAAAGAACAAGAGGAAGAAGAAGAAGAAGATGAAGAAGAAGAATTAGAAGAAGAAGTAGTAGAAGAAGAAAAAGAAGAAGAATGAGAAGAAGAAGAAGAAGAAGAAGATGATGATGAAGAAGAAGAAGGACAAGAAGAAGAAATAATAAAGATTTAGAAGAAAAAGTTGAAGAGAAGAAGAAGAAAAAGAAGAAAAAGAAGGAGAAGAAGAAGAAGTAGTAGAAGAAGAAGAAGACATCGAAGCAAAAGAAGAAGAAGAAAAAGAAGAATAGCAAGAAGAAGAAGAAGAAGATGATGATGATGAAGAAGAAGAACATGAAGAAAAAGGAGGAGATGAAGAAGAACCGAAAGATGAAGAAGAAGATGAAGTTGAAGATAAAGAGTAAAAAAAAAGGAAGAAGAAGAAGAAGAAAAAGTAAAAGAAAAAGAAGTAGAAGAAAAAGAAGAAGATGAAGAAGATGATGATGAAGAAGAAGAAGTGGAAGAAGAAGAAGAAGAAGAAGCAAAAGAAGAAAGAGAAGAAGAAGAAGAAGAAGAAGAAGAAGACACTGAAGAAGAAGAAGAAGGAAAAGGAAAAGTTGAAGAAGAAGAAAAAGAATAAGAGGAAGAAGAAGAAGAAGAAGAAGAAGAAGAAGAAAAAGGTGAAAAGGAAGAAGTAGTAGCAGTAGTAGAAGAAGGTAAAGAAGTAGAAGAAGAATATGAAAAAGAAGAAGAAGAAGAAGTTGAAGAAAAAGAAAAAGAAGAAGAAGAAGAAGTAAAAGTAGAAGAAGTAGAGTAGGACAAAGAAGAAGAAGAAGAAGAAGAAGAAGAAGGTAATGAAGAAGAAGAGGAAGAAGAAGATGAAGAAGATGAAGAAGATGAAGAAGAAGAAGAAGAAAAAGATGCAGAAGAAGAAAAGAAGAGGAAGAAAAAGAACGTGAAGAAGAAGAAGAAGAAGAAGAGGAAGAAGAAGAAGAGGAAGAAGAAGAAAGAGAAGAAGAAGAAAAAGAAAAAGAAAAGGAAGAAGTTAAAGAAAGAGAAAATGGATAAGAAGAAGAACTACAAGAAGAAGAAGAAGAAAAAGAAGAAGAAAAAAAAGTAAAAGAAAAGGAAGAAAAAGAAGAAGAAGAAGAAGAAAACAAAGAGCAAGAAGATGAAGAAGAGGAAGAAGAAGAAGAGGAAGAAGTTGAAGAATATGAAGAAGAAGAACAAGAAGAATAAGAAGAGGAAGAAGGAGAAGAAGAAGATGAAGAAGAAGAATATGAAGAGGAAGAAGAAGAGGAAGAAGAAGAAGAAGAAGTAGAAGAGGATGCCAAAAAAGGAGAAGTAAAAGAAGAAGAAGAGGAGGAGGAGGTGAAGAAGAAGAAGAAGAAGAAGAAGAAAAAGAAGAAGTATAAGAAGAAGAAAAAGGAAAAGAAGAAGAAGAAGAAGGAGAAGAAGTTGAAGTAGAAGAAGAATAAGAAGGAAAAGAAAAAGAAGAAGAAGAAGAAAAAGAAGAAGAAGAACTAGAAGACGAAGAAGTGTAAGAGGAAGAAGAAGAAGAAGAGGAAAAGAAGAAGAGGAAAAAGATGAAGAATAAGAAGGAAAAGAATAAGTAGAAGAGGAAGAGAAAGAAGAAGAAGATGATGATGAAGAAGAAGGTGAAGAGGTAGAAGAGGAGGAAGAAGAAGTAGAAGAAGAAGAAGAAGAAGAAGAAGAAGTAGAAGAAGAAGTAGAAAAGGAAGAAGACAAATAAGATGTAGATGAAGAGGGGGAGGAGGAAGATGAAATAAAAGAAGAAGAAAAAGAAGAAGAAGAAGAAGTAGATGAAGAGGAGGAAGAGGACAAAGAAAAAGAAGTAGAAAAAGAAAAAAAAGAAGAAGAATAATAGAAAGAAGAAGAAGAAGAAGATGAATAAAATGAAGGAGAAGAAGATTGAGATGAAGAAGAAGACAAAGAGAAGGAAAAAGAATAAGAATGAGTAGTAGTAGAAGTAGAAGAAGGAGAAGAAGAAAAAGAAGAAAAAGGAAAAGAAGAAGTAGTATTAGAAGATGAAGAAGAATAAGAAGAAAATGAAGATGGAGAAGAAGAACCAGAAGGAGAAATAGATGAAGAAGGAAAAGAAGAAAAAGAACCAGAAGAAGAAGAGAAGGAATAAGAAGCAGAAGAGGAAGAATAGGAATAACAAGAAGAAGTAGAAGAAGAAGACGATGATGATGAAGGAGAAGTAGTAGAAGAAGAAGAAGAAGAAAATGAATAAGAAGAAGAAAGAGAAGGAGAGGAAGTGGAAAAAGAAGAAGAAGATGAATATGAATAAAAAGGAAAAGAAGAAGAAGAAAAAGAAGGAGAAGAAGAAGAAATGGAAGTGGAAGAAGAAAAAAAGAAGAACAAGAATAAGAAGCAGAAGAAGAAGAATAAAAAGATGAAGAAAAAGAAAAAGTAGTACAGGAAGAAGAAAGAGAAGAAGAAGAAGAAAGAGAAGGAGGAGAAGAAGAAAAAGAAGATGTTGAATAAGAAGAATAAGGAAAAGAAGAAGAAGAAGAAGAAAAAGAAGAAGAAAAAGAAGAAGAAGAAGAAGAAGATGGCGAAGTGGAAGAAGAAGAAGAAGAAGAAGAAGAACACGAAAAAGAGAAGAAGAACAAGAACAAGCAGAAGAAGCAAACGAGGCATAAGATGAAGCAGAAGAAG
>JAIUJO010002658.1:0-2500 GCA_023846275.1 Vanilla planifolia | reverse complement strand
TGAAAAAGAAGAGGATGAAGTCGAGGAAGGAGTTGGTGAAAATGAAAGAAAGAAGAACAAGAAGAAGAAGAAGATGTAGAAGTAGAAGAAGAAGAATAGGAAAAAGAAGAAGAAAAAGAAGAGGAAGAAGATGATGAAGAAGAAGTAGAAGATGGAGAAAAAGAATTGGATGAAGGGAGAAAAAGAAGAAGAAGAAGGACAATTAGAGGAAAATGAAAAAGAAGAAGAATAGCAAGAAGGAGAAAAAGGAGACAATTAAGAAGAAGAAGTGGAAGAAGAAGAAGAAATAGAACAAAATGATGATGAAGAGGAAGAAGAAGAGGACGAGGAAGAAGAAAAAGAAGAAGAAGAAGAAAGAGAAGGAGAAGTATAAGAATAAGAAGAAGAAGAAAAAAGAAGGAGAAGAAGAAAAAAAAGGAAAAGAAGAAGAAGGAGAAGAAGAAGAAGAAAAAGAAGGGGAAAAAGAGGAAGAAGAAGCAGAAGAAGACCAAGATGAAGAATAAGAAGTAGAAGAAGTAGGAGAAGAAGAAGAAGAAGAAGAAGTAGAAGAAAAGAAAAAGAGAAGGAAAAGTTAGAAGAAGAGAAAGAAGAAGGAGAAGAAGTAGAAGAGGAATGGGAACAAAAAGTAGAAGCGTACGAAGAAGAGTAGAATAAGACGAAGAAGAAGAAAAAGAAGAAGAGGAAGAAGTAGAAGAAGAAGAAGAAGAAGAGGAAGAAGAAGAAGAAGAAGAAATAGAAGAAGAAGTTGAAGAAGAAGGACAAGAAGAGGAGGAAGAAGAAAAAAAGAAGATAAAGAAAAGAAGTGGTAGAGGTAGATTAAGAAGAAGAACAAGTAGAAGAAAAGGAAGAAAGAGAGGAAGAAGAAGAAGAAGAAGACTTAGAAGTGGAAGAAGAAGAAGTCGTTGAAGAAGAAGAAAAAGAAGAAAAAGAAGAAGAAGAAGAAGAAGAACACGAAGAAGAAGAGGATGAAGTAGAGGAAAAAGAAGTGGGTGAGGAACAAAATAGAAGAAGAACAAGAGGAAGAATAAGATGTAGAAGTAGAAGAAGAAGAATAAGAAGAAGAAGAAGAGAGGAAGAAGAAGAAGAAGATGAGGAAGAAGGAAAGGAAGAGGATGATGAAGAAAAAGGAAGAAGATGATAAAGAAGAAGAATAAGTGGAAGAAGGAGATGATGAAGAAGAAGAAGATGAAGAAGAAGAAGAGGAAGAAGAAGTAGAAGAAAAGAAGAAGAGGAGGAATAGTTAGAAGAAAAGGAAGAAGAAGGAGAAGAAGAAGAAGAGGTATAAAAAACAAAAAGTAGAGAGGACGAAGAAGAGTAGAATAAGAAGAAGAAAGAGAAGAAGAAGAAGAGGAAGAAGCAAAAGAAGAAAAAGAAAAGGAAGAAGAAGAAGTAGAAGAACAAGTTGAAGAAGAAGAAGAGGCGGAGTAGGAGGAGGAAGAAGAAAAAAAAAGAAGATAAAGAAAAAAAAGAAGACGTAGAAGAAGATTAAGAAGAACAAAAAGAAGAGAGGAAGAAAGAGAGGAAGAAGAAGAAGAAGAAGAAGAAGAAGAAGACGGAGAAGAAGAAGAAGTTGTAGAAGAAGAAGAAGAAGAAGAAGAAGAAGAAGTCGAAAAAGAAGAGGATGATGTCGAGGAAGAAGAAGTGGGTGAAAAAGAAAAAAGAGAAGAACAAGAAGAAGAAGAAGATGTAGAAGTAGAAGAAGAATAGGAAAAAGAAGAAGAAGAAAAGGAAGAGGAAGAAGAAAGGGAAGAAGATAATGAAGAAGAAGAAGTAGAAGAGGGAGAAAAAGAAGTGGATGAAGGAGGAGAAGAAGAAGAAGAATAATAATTAGAGGAAAATGAAAAAAAAGAAAGAAGAAGAGCAAGAAGTAGAAAAAGGAGACAATTAAGAAGATGAAGAAGAAGAAGAAATAGAACAAGATGAAGAAGAAGAAGAAGAAGAAGAGGATGAGAAAGAAGAAGAAGAAGAAGAAGAAAGAGAAGGAGAAGAATAAGAATAAGAAGAAGAAGAAGAAAAAAGAAGAAGGAGAAAAAGAAAAAAAGGAAAAAAAGAAGAAGGAGAAAAAGAAAAAAAGGAAAAGAAGAAGAAGGAGAAGAAGAAGAAAAAAAGAAGAACAAGGGGAAAAAGAGGAAGAAGAAGCAGAAGAAGAACAAGATGAAGAATAAGAAGTAGAAGAAGTAGGAGAAGAAGAAGAAGAGGAGGAGGAAAAGTTAGAAGAAGAGAAAGAAGAAGGAGAAGAAGTAGAAGAGGAATGAGAACAAAAAGTAGAAGCGTATGAAGAAGAGTAGAATAAGACGAAGAAGAAGAAGAGGAAGAAGTAGAAGAAGAAGAAGAAGAAGTAGAAGAAGAAGTTGAAGAAGAAGAAGGACAAGAAGAGGAGAAGGAAGAAGAAAAAAAAAGATAAAGAAAAGAAGAAGTGGTAGAGGTAGATTAAGAAGAAGAACAAGTAGAAGAAAAGGAAGAAAGAGAGGAAGAAGAAGAAGAAGAAGAAGAAGACTTA
>JAIUJO010000521.1:42500-43569 GCA_023846275.1 Vanilla planifolia | reverse complement strand
ATACTTTCTCCTTCTACTTCTTCTTCTTCTTCTTCTTCTTAGTCCTCTTCCTCTTCTTCTTCTTCTTCTTGTTCATTTACCTTCTTCTTCTTCTTCTTTCTTCTTGTTTTACTTCTCTTCTCCTTCTACCTCTTCTTCTTCTCCTCCTCCTCTTCCTTCTCCTTCTGCCTCTGCATCTTCTCCTTCCTACTCTTCTTCTTCTTCTTCTTCTTCTTCTTCTTCTTCTTCTCTTCTTCTCTTCTTCTTCTTCTCTTCTTCTCCTCATTCTTCTTATTCTTCTTTTTCTGTTTCTTCCTGTTCTATTTCATCTTCATCTTCTTCTTGTTCTTCTTTGCATTCTTCTTCCTCTTCGTCTTCTTCTTCTTCTTCTTCTTCTACTTCTTCGTTTTCTCCTTCATTCTTCCACTTATTCTACTTCTTCTACTTTGTCTTCGTCTACTCCTTCTTCTTTGCCTTCTATTTCTCCTTCTTCTTCTTTCTCTTCTTCTTCTTCTTCCTCTTCTTCTTCCTCTTCTTTTTCTTCTTCTTCTTCTTCCACTACTACTAACTTCTTCTTGTTCTTCTTCGTCTATTTTTGTTCTTCTTTTCCTTCTTCTTATTCTTCTTTTTTGGTTTCTTCCTCATTTACTTCATCTTCATTTTCTTCTTGTTCTTCTTTGTCTTCTTTTTCCTTTATGTCTTCTTCTTCTTCTTCTCCTACTTCTTCTTCTTCTTCCTCTTCTACCTAATCATCTTATTCTTCTTCTTCTTCTTCTTCTTCTTCTTCTTCTTCTTTTTCTTCATCATCATCATCTTCTTCTTCTTCTTTTTCTTCTTCTACTACTTCTTAGTCTACTTCTTCTTCTTCTTCCTCTTCCCTCTTCATCTTCTTCATCTTGTTCTTCTTTTTCTTCTTCTTCCTCTTCTTCTTCTTCTTAGTCCTTCTTCTTCTTCTTCTTCTCCTTCTTCTTCTTCATCCTTGTCTTTTTCTTCTTCTTCCTCCTCTTCCTCTTCTTGCTTTGGTCTTCTTCTTCTTATACTTCTTCCTAATCCCCTTCTTCTTCTTCTTCTAATTCTTCTTCTCTTCCTT
>JAIUJO010000521.1:27500-37500 GCA_023846275.1 Vanilla planifolia | reverse complement strand
ACATTTTCTCTTTGACTTCTTCTTCTTCTTCTTCATCATCTTCTTCTTCTTCCTCCTCTTGTTCTTCCTCTTCTTATTCCTTCTACTTCTTCTTTTCTTCTTCTTCTTCTTCGTTTTCTTCTTCTTCTTCTTCCTCTTCTACTACTACTATACTACCACTACTACTACTTTTTGTTGTTCTTCTTCTTTTTCTTATACTTCTTCTCAATTTCTTATTCCTCTATTTCTAATTTTTCTTCTTCTATTTCATCTTCATCTTCTTCTTCTTATTCTTCTTCTTCTTCATCATCATCATCATCTTCTTCTTCTTCTACTTCTTACTCTACTTCTTCTTCTTCTTCTTCCTTTCTTGTTCTTCATCAACATATTCATCTTCTTCTTCTTCTTCTTCTTCTCCATTTCTTCTTCTACTTCTTCTTCCAATTCTTCTTCTTCTTCTTCTTCCTTCTCCTTCTTCTAGTTCCTCTTCTTTTTCATCTTTTTCATTTTCTTCTTCAACTTCTTTTTCTTCTTCTTCTTCTGCCTTAATCTTCTTCTTCCTCTTCTCATCTTCTACATTTTATTTTCTTCTTCTTTTTTTTACTCTTCTGCTTCTTCATTTTCTTGTCCTTCCTCTTTCTTCTTCTTCTTCTTCTTCTTCTTCTTTTTCTTCTTCTTCTCCTAGTACATCTTCTTCTTCTTCTCCTTCTTCTTCTTCCTCTTCTTATTCATCATCTTCTTCTTCTTCTTCTACTTCTTCTTTCTCTTCGTCTTCTTTCTCTTCTTCTTCTTCTTTCTCTTCTTCTACTTTGACTTCTTCTTGTCTCCTTTTTCTTCTTTTTCTTCTTCTTCTTCTTTTCTTCTTCGTCCAATTCTTCTAATTCTTCTCTTCAACTTCATCTTTTCCTTTTTCTTCTTTGCCTTCTACTTCTCCTTCTACTTCTTCTTCTTCTTAGGTCCTCTTCTTCTTCTTCTTCACATTTCTCTTGTTCATCTACTTCTTCTTCTTATTGTTTCTACTTTTACTTCTTCTTCTCCTTCTACTTCTTCTTCTTCTTCTCCTCCTTCTCCTTGTCCTTCTCCTTCTGCTTCTTCATGTTCTGCTTGCTATTTATCCTCTTCGTCATCTTCCCTTTTCTTTTTCTTCTTCCCTCCTCTTCTTCTCTTCCTCCTCCACACATCTTCTTCTTTTTCTTCTTCTTCTTCCTCCTCTTCTTCTTCCACTTCTTCTTCTTCTTCTTCTTCGTCTTCTTCTTGTTCTACTACTACTACTACTTCTTCTTGTTCTTCATCTTCTTTCTTCTGTTCATCTTCTCCTTCTTACTCTTTTTTTTCTGTTTCCTCCTCTTCTACTTCATCTTCATCTTCTTCTTATTAATCTTTGCATTCTTCTTCCTCTTCATCATCTTCTTCTTCTACTACTTCTTCTTCTTCTTCTTCTTCTTCTTCTTATTCTCCTTCTTCTTCTTCTTCTACTACTACTTCTTACTCTACTTCTTTTTGCTCTTCCTCTTTTTCTTCTTCTTCTTCTTCTTCTTCTTCTTCTTCTTTATTAGTCCTCTTCTTCTTCTTCTTCTTGTTCCTAGTCTTCATCTTCTTCTTCCTCCTCCTCTTGTTGTTTTGGTCTTCTTCTTCTTATTCTTCTTCCTTCATCCCCTTCTCTTTCTTCTTCTTCCTCTTCTTTTTCTTCTTCTTCTTCTACTACATCTTCTTCTTCTACTTATGCTTCTTCTTCTTCTTTCTCCTCTCCTTCATCTTCTTCTTCTTCTTCTTGATATTCTTATTCTTCTTTTTCTTCTTCTTCTTCTTCTTCACTTCTTGAGCTTCTTCTTCCTCTTCACTCTCTTCTTCTTATCTTATTCTTCTTCTTCTACTTCTTTTCTACTTCTCCTTCTCCTTCTTCTTCTTCTTATTCTCCTTCTCTTCTTCTTCTTCTTCTTCTTCTTCTTCCTCCCTCCTCTCTTCTTTTTATTCTTTCTCTTCCACTTCTTCTTCTTCTTCTTCTTCTTCCTCTTCACCTTCTTCTTCTTCATCATCATTTTCTCTTCAACCTCTTCCTCTTCTTCTTCTTCTTCTTCTCCTCCTTCTTCTTCTTTTGCTTCTCCTCCTTCCCCTTCTTCTCTTCTTCCTCTTCTCCTACTTCTTCTTCTTCTTTTACTACTACTACTACTACACATCTCCTTCCTCTTCTTCTTCTTCTTCTACTTCTATTTCTTCTTCTTCCTTTTCTTAATCTTCCTCTTCATCCTCTTCTTCTTCTTGCTCTTCTTCTCATCATCATCATCTTCTTCTTCTTCTTCTTCTTCTTCTTTTACTTCTTCTTCTTCTTCTTCTTCTTCCTTTTCTTCTTCTTCTTCTTTTTCCTTTTCTCTTCCCTCTTCTTCTTCTACTATTACTTCCTCTTCTTCTTCTTCTTGTTCTTCTTCTTTGTTTTCTCTTCCTCCTTCCTCCTCATCCTCCTCCTTCTTCTTCTTCTTGTTCTTCTTCTTCTTCTTCTTCTTCTATCTTCTTCTTCTTCTACTTCTTCTTCTTCATCTACTTCCACCACCTATTCTTTCTTTTCGTCTTCTCTCTCTTCTTCTTCTTCTTCTTCTTCTTCTTCTTCTTTTCGTCTTCTTCTTCTTCTCTCTTCTTCTTCTCCTTCTTCTTCTTCTTCTTCTTCTTTTTCTTTTGCATCTTCTTCTTTGCTTCGACATCTTCTTCTTCTTCTTCTTCTTTTTCTTCTCCTTCTTCTTCTTCTTCTTCTTCCTCCTCTTATAACTCTTCTCTCTTCTTCACCATCTTCATCTTCATCTTCTATTTCTTCTTCTCTTCTTCTTCTTCTTCTTCTTTCTTCTTCTTCCTTCTTGTTCTTCTTCTTCTTCTTCCCACTTCTTCTTCCTTATCTACTTTGACTTCCACTTCTTCTTTTTCTTCTTCTCCTTCTTCTTCTTTTTCTTTTTCTTCTTCTTCATCTTCCTCTTCCACTACTTTGTCTTTTTCTTCCTCCTCTTCTTCTTCTTATCCTTCTCCTTCTTCTTCTTCTTCTTTTACTTTTTTTTGCTCATCTTATTTTTCTTCTTCTTCTTCTCCTTCTTCTTCTTCTTTTTCTTCTTGTCTTCTTCTTTCTCCTCCTCTCCTTCTTCTTTGTGTTCATCATATTTCTTCTTTCTTCTTCCACTTCCTGTCTTTCTCCTTTGAGTTCTTCTTCCTCTTCTTCCTCTTCTTCTTCTTCTTCTTCTCCCCCTTCTTCTTTTTCTTCTTCTCCTTTTTCATTCTCCTTCTTCTTCTTCTTCATCATCTCCAACGTGTTCTTCTTCTCCTTTTCTCTTCTGCTACTACTTCTTCTTCATCTTTTTCTACCTCTTCTTCTTCTTGTTGATCTTCTTCTTCTTTTCTTCCTCTTCTTCTTCTTCCTCTTGCACTTACTCTCCTTCTACTTCTTCTTCTTATTCTTCTTCTTTTCTTCTTCTTATTCTTCTATTTCTTTCTTTTCTTTCTTTTTTTCTTGTTCTACTTCTTCTTCTTCTCCTCCTTCTTTTTCATCTTCTTCAACATCTCCTTCAACATCTTAGTCCTCTTCTTCTTCTTCTTTTTCCTCTACTTCATCGCCTTCTTCTTCCTCTTCTTCTTCTTCTACTTCTTCTTCTTCCTCTTTTTTCTTATTCTTTCACTTCCTCTTCATCTTCTTCTTCTTCTTTTACTTCTTCTTGTTCATGTTCTTATCTTCTTCTTCTTCTTATGGCTCCTCTTCTTCCTCTTCTTCTTTTTCTTCTCTTCTTCTTCTACTTGTTCTTCGTCTTCTTCTTCTTCTTCCTCCTCTTCTTTTTTTTGCTTCTTCTTCGTCCCTTTCTTCTTCTTCTTCTTCCTCTTCTCCTTCCCCCTCCTCCTCCTACTTTTCCTCTTCTTCTTCTTCTTGTTCTTCTACTTTTTCTTTTTCTTCTTCTTCTTCTCCATTTTCTTCTTCTTTTTCTTTGTCCTCATCCTATCCTTCTTTTTTGTCTTCTTCGTCTTCTTCTTGTTTTTGTTCCTCCTCTCCTTCATTATGTTCTAATTCTTTTCTTCTTCTACTTCTTCTTCTACTATTACTTCTTCTTCTTTATCTTCTCTCTTCTTCCTCTTCTTCTACTTCTTTCTTCCTCCTCTTCTTTTACTTCTTATTCTTATTCTTATTTCTATTCTTCTTCTTTGTCTTCATGTTCCTCTTCTTCTTCTTTTGCTTCCACTTCTTTTTCTTCTTCTTCTTCATCATCTTCTTCTTCTTCTTCTTCTTCGTGTAACTCTTCTTCTCTACCTCTTCTTCTTCTTATTCTTCTTCTTCTACTTCTTCTTCTTCTTCTCCTTCTTCTCCTTCTTCTTCTGTTACTTTCTCCTTTTTCTCTTCCTCTTCTTCTTCTTCTTCTACTTCTACTTCTTCTTCTTCTTCATCTCTTCTTCTTCTCTTCTTCTTCCTCTTCTTCTTCTTCTCCTCTTCTTATTTTAATCTTCTTCTCCTTCTTATTCCTCCACTTGCTCTTCCTCTTCTTTTCTTCTTCCTCTTCTTCTTCTTCTTCTCCTTACTCTTGTCCTTCTTCCTCTTCTTCTTCTTCTTCTTCTTCTACTTCTTCATCATCATCATCTTCTTCTTCTTCGTCTCTCTTCTTCTTCTTCTTCTTCTTCATCTTCATCCTTTCTTTCTTCCCCTTCTTCTTTTTCATTATCTTCTTCTTCTTATTCTTCCTCCTGCTCTTTCTCTTCTTCTTCTTCTCATTCTTCATCTTCTTCTTCTCTTCTTCTTCTTCTTCGTCAGGTTCTTCAACTTCTTCTTCATCTTATTCTTCTCCTTCTTCTTCTTCTTCTTCTTCTTCTTCCTACTCCACCTCTCCTTCTTCTTCATGTTGTTATTGTTTTTCTTCTTCTACTTCATCTTCTCTTCTTCTTCTTCTTCTCCATCTTCCTTTACTTCTTCTTCTTCTTCTTCTCTTCTTCTTTTCATCTTCATTTTCTTCTTCTTCTTCCTCCTTCTTCCTATCCTTCTTCATTGTGTCTTGTTCTTTTTTTCTTCTTCTCCTTTTCTTCTTCTTTTTCTTATTATTATTATTATTATTATTATTATTATTATTATTATTATTATTATTCTCCTTCTTCTCCTTGGTCCTCCTTCTTGATCTTCTCCTCCTCCTACTTCTTCTTCCTCGTCTTCTTCTTTGTCTTCTTCTTCTTCTTCTTCATCTCCTTCTGCTTCTTCTTCGTTTTGCTCTTCCCCTTCTTCTTCTTGTTCTACTTATTCTTCTCCTGCTCCATTTCTCTTCTTCTTCTTCTTCTTCTACTTTTTTTTCTTCTTCTTCAACTTCTACTTCTTTTTCATCTTATTTTTCTTCTTCTTCCTCTTCTTCTTCTTCTGCTTCTACTTCTTCTAGTTCTTCTTCTTCTTCTTCTTCTTCTTCTTCTTTGTCTTCTTCCTCTTCTTCTTCTTATTCCTCCTCTTCTCCTACTTCTTCTTCTTCTTGTTTTAATTCTTCCTCTTCTTCTTCTTTTAGAACTACTTCTTTTTCTTCTCCTTTATCTTCTTAATAATCTTCCTCTCCTTCCTCTTCTTCTTCTTCACCTCCTTCCTCTTCTTCTTCTTCTTTTTCTTGTTCATCTTCTTCTTCTTCTTCTTCTTCTCCTGGTTCTTCTTCTTCTTCAACTATTCCTCATCTTCTTCTTCTTCTTCTTCATCTTCTCTTCTTCTTCTTCTTCTTCTTCTTCAACATCTCCTTCTTCTTTGCATTATTGTTTTTGTCTTTCTTCTTCTTCTTCTTCTTCTTCCTCTTCCTCTTCTTCTTCTTCCTTTATTTCTTCTTCTTCTTCATCTCCTCTACCTCTTCTTCTTCTTCTTCCTCCTCTTCTTCTTCTTGTTGTTCTTCTTCTTTTCTTTCTTCTTCTTCTTCTTCTTCTTCTTCTTCTTCTTTTCTTCTTCTCTTCTTCTCTTTTTCATCTACTTTGTCTTCCTCAACTTCTGGTTCTTCCACCTTCTCCTCTTCTTCATTTCATCATCATCTTCTTCTTCTTCTTCTTCTACTTCTACTTCTTCATTATCTTCTTCTTCTTCTACGACTTGTTCTTCTTCTTCTTCTTTCTTCTTCTTCTCCTTCTCCTCCTTCTCCTTCACCTTATTCTCTTTTCCTTCTTCCATTGCCACTACTACTACTATTACTTCTTATTCTTCTTCTTATTCTTCTTCTACTTCTTGTTGTTCTTTTTATTATTATTATTCTTCTTCCTATTCTTCTTCTTCTTCTTTTTATTTTACTACTACTACTTCTTCTTCTTCTTCTCCATCTTCTTAATCATCATATTCCTCTTACTCTTCTCCTTCTTCTTCTCCTTCTTCTTCTTCTTCCCCTTCCTCTCCTCCTCTCCCTATTCTACGTGTGTTGTTTTCTTCTTCTTCTTCTTCTTCTTCCTCTTTCCCTACTTCTTATTTTTCCTCCGCTTTTCTTGTTCTTCTTAATCTTCTCCGTATTCTTCTTCATCTTTTTATTCCTCTTCTTCTCCTTCCATATCTTCTTTTTCTTCTACTACTTCTTCATCTCCTCTTCTTCTCCTTCTTCATCTTCTTCTTCTTCTCCATCTTCTTCTTCTTCTTCTCCTTCTTCTTTTAATTCTTATTCATCCTTCGTTTCATCTTCTCCTTCTTCCTCCCAATCCTCTCCTTCTTGTTCATGTTCTTCTTCTTCCTCTTCTACTTCTTCTTCTTCTTTTTCTTCCTCTTCTTCTACTTCTTCTTCTTCTTCTTCTTCTCCCTCTTCTTTTTCTTCTTCTCCTCCTCATTCTTGTTCATCTTTTTCCACTTTTACTTCATTTTTTTCTTCTCCTTCTTCTTCACCTTCGCCTTCTTCTCCTTCCTCTTCTTCGACTCCTATTACTACTTATTCTTTTTCTTCTTCCTCTTCTTCTTCTTCTTTTTCTTCTCTTACTTTTCTTCATCATCTTCTTCTTCTATGCATCTTCATCTTCTTCTCTTCCATGTCTTCACCTTCTTACTCTTCTCCTCCTTCTTCTTTTAAATTTTCTGCTTCTTCTTCTTTTCCTTCTCCTTCTTCTTCTTATTCTTATTCTTCTTCTTTCTCACCTTCTTGTTATTCCCCATCTTTTTATTCTTCTTCTTCATCATCTTTTTCTCCTTCTTCCTCTTCTTTTTCCTCTTCTTCTTCTTCTTCTTCCTCATCATGTTCTTCTTCTTCCACATTTTACACTTCTTCCTCCTCTTTTTCTACTTCTTCGTCTTCTTCATCTTCTTATTCGTCTTCTTCTTCTTCTTCTTCTTCTCCATCTTCTTCTACTCTTTTCTTTTTCTTCTTCTTCTCCTTCTTCTTCTTCTTGCTCCTCTCAATATATTCTTCTTCTTCTTTATCAACTTCATCTGCTTCCTCTTCTTCTTCTTCTACTTCTTCTTCTTCTTCTTCCTCTTCTCCTTCTACTACTACTAATTTCTCTTCTTCTTCTTCATCTTCTTCTTTTTCTTCTTCTTATTCTTCTACTTCACCTCCTCTTTCTTCTTTTTGGCCTTCTTCTTCTTCTTCTTGTGACTCTTCTTCTTCTTCTTCTTCTTCTTCTTCTTCTTCATCATCATCTTCTTCTTCTCCTTCTTCTTCTCCTTCTTCTTCTTCTCCTTCTTCTACTTTTTCTTCTTCTTCTTCTTCTTACTTTTCTTTTTCTTTTTTTGCTTGCTCTTCTTCCTCCTATTCCTCCCCTTCTTCACCCTTTTCTTCTTCTTCTACTGCTTTTTCTTCTTCTTCTAGTTCTTTTTAAATTTCTTCATCTTTTTCTTCATCATCATAGTCTTCTTCTTATTCTTCTTCTTCATGTTCCACTTGTTCTTCTTCTTCTTCTTCATCTTCTTCTTCTTCCTCTTCCTCTTCCCCTTCTTCTTCTTCTTCTTCTTCTTCTTCTTCCTCTACTTTTTCTTCTTCTTCTTCTTATACTTCCTCTTCAACTTCTTCTGCTTTTTTTATGTCTTCTTCTCCTACTTCGTCTTCTTCTTCTTCTACTACATCTTCTTCTTCTACTACATCTTCTTCTTCTTCTTCTTCTTATTCTACTTCCACCTCTTCTTCCTTTTCGTCTTCTTCTTCTTCTTCTTCTTCTTCTTCTTCCTCTTCTTATACTTCTTCGTCTTCTTCTTCCACTTCTTTGTCCTCTTCTTCTTCTTATTCTTCTTCTTCTTCTTCTTCCCTATATTCCTCTTCTTTATCTTATTCTTCTTCTTCTTCTTCTTCTTAATCCACTTGTCTTTTTTCTTTGTGTTGTTGTTGTTGTTTTTCTTCTTCTCCTTCTACCTCCTTTGCATCTTCTTCTTCTTCTTCTTCTTCTTCTTCTTCCTCTTCTACTTCTTCTTCTTCCTCACCTTCTTATTCTTCTTCTCCTTCTTCTTCTTTTTCTTCTTCCTGCTCCCTATCTTCTTTGTGTTCTTTTGCTTCTTCATCTTCTTCTTCTTCTTCCTCTTCCCTCCTTCTTCTTTGTGTTCTTGTTCTTTTTCTTCTTCTTTTTCTTCTTCTTTTTCTTCTTCTTATCCTTATTCTTATTCTTATTATTATTATTATTATTATTATCATTATTATTACTATTATTATTATCCTCCTTCTTCACCTTCTTCTCCTTCTTCTTGCTCTCCATCTTCTTCTTCTTCTTCTTCTTCTACTACCACTACTTCTTCTTCTTGTTCATATTCTTGTTCTTGTTCTTCTTCCTCTTCTTCTGTCATTTCTTCTTCTTTCTTCTTCTTCTTCTTCCTCTGTCTTCCTCTTCTTCTTCTTGTTCTTCGTCTTTTTTGTCTTCCTCTTCTTCTTCATCTTCTTCGTCTTCTTCTTCTTCTTCAACATCTTCTTTTCTTTGTCATTTTCTTCTTCTTCTTCTTTTTCTTCTCCTCCTCCTCTTCCATCGCCATCTTCCTCTTCTTCTTCTTCGTTTTCTTTTTCTTCTTCTTGTTTTTCTTCTTCTTTTTCTAGTTCTACTTCTTCTTCTTATTGTCCATCTTCTTCTTCTTCTTCCTCTTCCTTTGCTTCTTTTTCTTCTTCTTCCTCTTCTTCTTCTTCTTTTCCTTCACCTTCTTCTACTACTTCTTCTTCGTTTTCTTCTTCTAGTTCTTCCTCTTGTCCTTCTTCTTCCTCTTCTTCCTCATTATCTTATTCTTTTCCTTCTTCTTCTTCTTCTCCTTCTTCTTCTTCTTCTGCCTCTTCTTCTTTGTATTCTTCTTCTTCTTCCTCTAACTCTCTTTCTTCTTCATCTTGTTGTTTTTGTTTTTCTTCATCATCATCTTCTTCTTCTTCTTCTTCCACTTCCTCTTCTTGTTCCTCTTCTTCTTGTTCCTCTTCTTTTTCCTCTTCTTCTTCTTCTTCTTCTTCTTTTTCTTCTACATCTTCTTCTTCTTCTTCTTCTTCCTCTCCTTCTTCATCTAGTTCTTCTTCCTCATCTTCTCCTTCTTCTTTTTCTTCTTCTTCTCCTTCTTATTCTTCTACTTCTTCTTATGATTATGATTCTTCTTCCTTTTCTACTTCTTCTTCTTCTTCTTCTTCCCCCTCCTCTCCTTCTTCTTCGTGTTCTTCTTCTTCCCTTCTTCTTTCTCTTCTACTTCCTCCTCTTCTTCAGGTTCGTCCTCCACATTTTCTTCTTCTTCTTCTACTTCTTCTTCTTCTTCTTTTTCTTCTTCTCCTCCTCCCCCTCCTCCTCCTCCATCTTTTTCTTCTTCTTCTTCTTCTTCCACGATTACTACTACTACTTCCTGTTCTTCTTCTTCTTTTACTTCTACTACTACTTCTTCTTCTTTATCTTCTTCCTCTTCTTCTTCTTCTCTTCTATCATTCTCTTCTTCTTCATTTACTACTATTATAACTACTTCTTCTTCTTTGTCTTCATCTTTGTCTTCTTCTAGACCTTCTTCTTCTTCTTCTTCTTCCTCCTCTTCTTCATCATCTTCCTCTTCTTCTTCTTCTACTTCTTCATCTTTTTCTTCTTCTTATTATTGCTCTTCCTCTTCTTCTTGTTGTTCTTCTTCTTCTCCTTCTTCTTCTTCTTCTTC
>JAIUJO010000521.1:20000-22500 GCA_023846275.1 Vanilla planifolia | reverse complement strand
TCTCCTTCTTCACCTTCTTCTCCTTCTTCTTCTTGTTCTCGACCTTCACCTTCTTGTTCTTCTTCTTCCACGTCCTTTTCTTCGACCACTTCTTCTACTACTTCTTCTCTTCTTCTTCTTCTTCTTCTTCCTCCTCTTCTTCCCCTTCTTCTTCTCCTTCTTCTTCTTATCATCCCTCTACTTCTTCTTCCTCTAGGTATTTTGCTTCTTCTTCTTGTTCTTCTTCTTTTTCGTCTTCCGCTTCTTCTTCGTCTTCTTTGTCTTCTTCTTCTTCTTCAACATCTTCTTCTTTTTCTTTGTCATTTTCTTCTTCTTCTTCTTCTTCTTTTTCTTCTCCTCCTCCTCCTTCTCCTTCTCCTCCATCTTCTTCCTCTTCCCCTTATTCTTCTTGTTCTTGTTGTTCTTCTTCTTCTTCTTCTTCTTTTTCTTCTTCTTCTTCTTCTACTTCTTCTTCTTCTTCTTCTTCTAGTTCTACTTCTTCTTCTTCATCATCATCTTCTTCTTCTTCATCATCATCTTCTTCTTCCTCTTCCTTTGCTTCATTTTCTTCTTCTTCTTTTCCTTCACCTTCTTTTACTTCTTCTTCTTAATTTTCTTCTTCTAGTTCTTCCTCTTCTCCTTCTTCTTCTTCTTGTTGCTCATCATGTTCTTCTTCTTTTCCTTCTTCTTCTCCTTATTCTTCTTCTTCTTCTTCTTCTTCTTCTTTGTATTCTTCTTCTTCTTCTTCTTTCTTTACTTCTCTTTCTTCTTCAAGTTGTTGTTTTTGTTTTTCTTCAACTTCTTCTTCATTTACTTCTTCTTCTTCTTCTTCTTCTTCTTCTTCTACTTCTTCTTCTTCTTTCACTTCCTCTTCTTGTTCCTCTTCTTCTTCTTTCTCTTCCTTTTCCTCTTCTTCTTCTTCTTCTTAGTCTTCATCTTCTTCTTCTTCTTCTTCTTCTTCTACTTCTCCTTCTTCTTCTTCTCCTTCTTCATCTAGTTCTTCTTCCTCATCTTCTCCTTCTTCTTTTTCTTCTTCTTCTCCTTCTTATTCTTCTATTTCTTATTATTATTATTATTTTTCTTCCTCTTCTTCTTCTTCTTCTTCTTCTTCTTCGTCTTCTTCTTGTTCTTCTTCTTCTTCTTCTTCTTCTCCTCCTCCTCCTCCACTTCTTCTTCTTCTTGTTCTTTAATGGCTAATGGCTACTACTACTTCTTCCTCTTATTCTTCTTCTTCTACTTCTTCACTACTACTACTTCGTCATCATCTTCTTCCTCTTCTTCTTCTTCTACTACTATTATCACCACTTCTTCTCCTTCTTCTTATTCTTTATCTTCTTCTACATCTTCTTCTTCCTTTTCTTCTTCCTCTTCTTCTTCTTCTTCCTCTTCTTCTTCTTCTTCTTTTACTTCTGTCTTCTTCTTCCACTTCTTTGTCCTCTTCTTCTTCTTCATCTTCTTCTTCCTTGTATTGTTCTTCTTTATCTTAATTTTCTTCTCTTTCTCCTTCTTCTTCTTCATCCACCTCTCCTACTTCTTCGTGTTGTTGCTGCTGTTTTTCTTCTTCTTCTTCTTCTTCCTCCTCCTCTTCTGCTTTTTCTTCATCCTTATCTTCTTCTTCTTGCTCTCCTTCTTGTCCTCCTTCTTCTTCTCAATTTCTTCTTCTTCTTCCTACTCCCTATCTTCTTCATTGTATTCTTCTACTTCTTCTTCTTGTTCTTCTTCTTCTTCTTCCTCCTCCTCTTCCTCTCCTTCTTCTTTGTTTTCTTGTTCTTTTTCTTCTTCTTCTTCTTCTTCTTATCCTTATTCTTATTATTATTATTATTATTATTCTTATTATTACTATTATTATTATTCTCCTTCACCTTCTTCTCCTTCTTCTTCTTATTCTCAATCTTCCTCTTCTTCTTCTTCTTCTTCCTTGTCTTTTTCTTCATCTTCTTCTTCTTTATCTTCTTCTTCTTCTTCTTTTTCTTCCACTTCTTCTTCCTCTTCTTCTTCTCCTTCTTCTTCTTCCTCTAGGTCTTCCACTTCTTCTTCTTTTTCATCTTCCTCTTCTTCTTCATCTTCTTCGTGTTCTTTTTCTTCTTGAACATCCCCTTTTCTTCGTCATTTTCTTCTTCTTCTTCTTCTTCTTCTTGTTTTTCTCCTCCTCCTCCTTCCTCTTTTTCCTCTTCCTCTTCCTCTTCTTCTTTTTCTTCTTCTTATTCTCCTTCTTCTTCTTATTGTTTTTCTTCTTCTTCGTCTTCTTCTTCTTCTTCTTCTAGTTCTACTTCTTTTTCTTCTTCTTCATCTTCTACTTCTTCCTCTTCCTTTGCTTCATTTTCTTCTTCTTCCTTTTCTTCTTCTTCTTTTCCTTCACCTTCTTTTACTTCTTCTTCTTCTTCATTTTCTTCTTCTAGTTCTTCCTTTTCTCCTTCTTCTTCTTCTTGCTCATCATCTTCTTCTTCTTTTCCTTCTTGTTCTCCTTCTTCTTCTTCTTCCTCTTCCGCTTGTTCTTCTTTATATTCTTCTTCTTCTTCCT
>JAIUJO010000521.1:0-15000 GCA_023846275.1 Vanilla planifolia | reverse complement strand
TGTTCTTATTCTTCTACTTCTTTTTTCTTGCATTCTTCTTCTTCTTCTTCCTCCTCTTCTTCCTCATCATCTTCTTCTTCCACCACCTCCTCTTGTTCATCATCTTCTTTTTCTACTGCTTCTTCTTTTTCTTTGTCTTCTTCTTCTTCTCCTTCTTCTTCTTCTACTACTTCTAATTCTTATTTTTCCTCTTCTTCTTCTTCTTCTTCTTCTTCTTCTTCCTTTTTTACTACTTCCTTACTTCTTATTATTCTTCTACTTCTTCATCTTCTTCTTCTCCTCCTCCTTTAAATTCTTCTTCTTGTTCTTCTCCTTCTTCTTCTACTACTACTGCTACAACTATTACTACGGCAACTTCTTCTTTTAATTGTTCTTCTTCTTCTTCCTCCTCTAAATCCTCTTCGTCTACTTCTTCTTCCTCTTCCAAATATTCTTCTTCTTTTTCTTCTTCTCTTTCTTCTTCTTCATCATCATCAACATCTTCTTCCTCTTCTTCTTCCTCCTCTTCCTCTTCTTCTTTCTCCTCCTCTTGTTCTTCTTCTTCTTCTCCTTCTTCCACTTCTTCCTCTTCTTCTTCTTTTCCTTATCCTCCTTCTTCCTCTTCTACTTCTTCTTATTCTTCTTCTTGCTTTTCTTCTTCTTCTTCTTCTCCTTCTTCTTCTTCTACTTCTTCTTCTTCTCCTTCTTCGTCTTCCCCTTCTCCCTCTTCTTCTTTTATTCTTTCTCTTCTTCTTCTACTTCTTCCTCTTCTTCTTCTACTTCTTCTACTTCTTCTACTTCTTCCTCTTCTTCTTCTTCTCTTCTTTTTCTTCCTCCTCTTATTCTTCTTCTTCTCCTTCATCTTCTTCTTCTTCTTCTCCTTCAACATTATTATCAACTTCTTCTTCATCTTCTTCTTCTCCATCTCCTTCTTCTTCTTCTTACTTCTTCTTCTTCTTCTTCTTATTCTACCTATTCTTCTTCTTCGTCATCTTCATCTTCTTGTTCATCTTCTCTTTCTTCTTCTTGCTCTTCTTATTATAATTTTTCTTCTTTTTCTTTTTCTTCTTCTTCTTCTTGTTCTTAATCAACTTCTTCTTCTTCTAATTTTATTTCTTCATCTTCTATTTCTTCTTCTTCTTTCTTCTTCTTCTTTTTGTACTTGTGCTTCTTCATCTTCTTTATCTTTTTTTTCATCTTCTTCTTATTCTTCTTATTCTTCTTTGTCTTTTTCTTCTTCTTCTTCCTCCTCTTCTTCATCTTCTACATTTTCTTCCTTTACTACATCATCTTCATCTTATCCTTCTTCTTCTTCTTCTTCTTCTTCTTTTTCCTCTTCCTCATGTTCTTTTGCATCTTCTTCTTCCTCTTCTTCTTCTTCTTCTTCATCTTCTTCTTGTTAGCTTTCTTCTTCTTATACTTCTACTGCTTATTCTTCTACTTCTCCTTCTTCTCCTTCTTCTTCTTCTTCTTCTTTCTTTGCTATGTCTTCTTATTAATCATCATCATCATCATTTTCTTCTTCTTCATTTACTTCGTTTTCTTTTTCTTCCACCTCTCCTTCTTCTCTGTATTCTTCTTCTTCTTCTTCTTCTTCTTCTCTTTCTTCTTTTTCTTCTTCTTTATCCTCTCCTTCTTCTCGTTCCTCTTCTTCTTCTTCTTCTTCTTTTTCTTCTTCTCTTTCTTCTTCTTCTTCTTCTTTTTCGTCTTTATCTTCTTCTTCTTCTTCTTCTTCTTTTTCTTCTTCTTCTTTTTTTCTTATTACTCTTCCTCTTCTTTTTCTTCTTCTTCTTCTTCTCCTTCTATTTCTCCTTCTTCTTCTTCTACCTCTCCTACTTCTTCGTCATCTTCTTCTTGTTCTTCTTCTTCTTCCTCTTCTTTCTCAGTGTATTCTTATTCTTCTTCTTCTACCTCTCCTACTTCTTCGTCATCTTCTTCTTGTTCTTCTTCTTCTTCCTCGTTCTTCTTCTTCTTCCTCTTCTTTCTCAGTGTATTCTTATTCTTCTTCTTCTTCTTTTCTTCTTGTTCTTCTTCTTATTCTCTTGTTTTTTTCAAATTCTTCTTCTTCTTCTTCTTTTTCTTCGTCTTCTTCTTCTTCTTCTACTTCTTCTTCTTCTACTTTTTCTTCTTCTTCTTCTTCTTTCCTCTTCCTCTTTTTCTTCTTCTTCTTCTTCCTCTTCTTCTTCTACTTCTTTTTATTTCTCCTTCTCCTTCTTCTCTTCTTCTTCTTCTTCGTCTGTCTTTCTTCCACTCCTTCCTCTTTTTCTTCTTCTTCCTCTTCTTCTTATTCGTCTTCTTCTTCCTTTCTTCTTCTTCTTCCTTTTCCTCTTCCTCTTCTTCTTCCTTTTCTTCTTCTTCTCTTCTTCTTCATCTTCTTCATCATCATCTTCTTCTTCTTCTCTTCCTACTACTCCTACTTCTTCCTCTTCCACTTCTTCTTCCTCTTCTTCTTCTTCTTTTCTTCTTCTTCTCCTCTTCTTCTACGCTACTTGTGCTTCTTCTTATCTTCTTCTAAATCTTCTTCTTCTTCTCGTTTTTCATCTTCTTCTTTTCTTCTTCTTCTTCATCTTTTTTTTCTTCTTCCTCCTCCACTTCTTCATCTTCTTCATTTTTTTCCTCTACGACATCTTCTTCATCTTATCCTTCTTCTCCTTCTTCTTCTTCTTATTCTTGTTCTTCTTCTTCTTCTTTCTTTTCTTCCTCTCCTTCCTCTTTTCTTCTTCTTCCTCTCTTCTTGTTCGTCTTCTCTTCTTTTCGTCTTCTTCTTCCTCTTCCTCTTCCTCTTCTTCTTCATCATCTTCTTCATCATCATCTTCTTGTTCTTCTCCTCCTACTCCTCTTAGTTCTTCCCCTTCCACATCGTCTTCTTCCTCTTCGTCTTCTTCTTCTTCTTCTTCTTCTTCTACTGCTACTTGTGCTTCTTCATCTTCTTCTTCTACATCTTCTTCTTCTTCTCATTTTTCATCTTCTTCTTTTCTTCTTCTTCTTCGTTTTTTTTTCTTCTTCATCCTCCACTTCTTCATCTTCTTCATCTTTTTCCTCTGCTACATCTTCTTCATCTTATCCTTCTTCTCCTTCTCTTCTACTTCTTCTTCTTCTTCCTCGCCTTTTATTCTTCTTTTTCTTCTTCTCCTTCTTCTTCTTCTTCTCCTTCTTCTTCTTCTTCTCCTTCTTCTTCTTCTTCTCCTTCTTCTTCTTCTTCTCCTTCTTCTTCTTCTTCTCCTTCTTCTGCTTCTTTGTTTCTTTTTCTTCTACTTCTTTATCTTCTTCTTCTTTTTGCTATTCTTCTTCTTCTTCAGTTCTTATTCTTTGTCATCTTCCTTGTCTTCTTCTTCTTCTTCTTCTTCTTCTTCTTATTCTCTACCTTCTTCTTCCTCTTCTACTTCTTTTTCTTCTTCTTCTTGTGCTTCTTCTACTTCTCCTCCTCCTCTCTTCTTCTTCTTCTTCTCTTCTTCAATTTCTTCTACTTCTTCTGTTTTCTTCTTCTTCTTCTTCATTTCTTCTACTTTCTTCTTCGTCTGCTCCTTCTTCTTCTTTTTCTTCTTCGTCATCATTTTCTTCTTGTTCTTCTTCTTTGCCTCCTCCTCCTCCTTCGTCTTCTTCTTCTTTTTCTTCTCCTCTTCTTTTTCTTCTTCTTCTCAATCTTTTTCTTCTTCTTCTTCTTCTCCTTCTGCTCCATCTTCTACTTCTTCATCTTTTTCTTCGTCTTCTTCTTCTTCATGCGTTCTTCCTCCTCTACTTCTTCTGCCTTCTTCTCCTTTTCTTCTTCTTCTTCTAGTTCTTCTTCACCTTGAACATCTTCTTCTTCTTCTTCTTTCTCCGCCTCTTCTTGTTCTTCTTCTTCTTCTCCTACTTCATCTTAATCTTCGACTTTTACTTCTCTTCTTCTTCTTCTTCTTCTTCTTCATGATCGACTTCTTTTCTTCTACTTCTTCTTATTCTTCTACAACTTCTTCTTCGCTTGTTCTTCTTCCCCTCTACTTCTTCTTTTTCCTCTTCTGCTACTTCTTCTTCTTCCTCCACTTCTTCTTCAACTTCTTCTTGTTCTTCTCCTCCTTCTTCTTCTTCTTCATCTTCTTCTTCCTCCTCTTTTTCTCCTTCTTCCTTTTCTTCTTCTTCTTCTTCATCATCTTCTTCATCATCATCTTCTACTTCTTCTCCTTCTACTCCTCCTACTTCTTCCACTTCCACTTCTTCTTCTTCCTCTTCTTCTTCTTCTTCTTCTTCTACAGCTACTTGTCTTCTTCTTATTCTTCTTCTACATCTTCTTCTTCTTCTCGTTTTTCATCTTCTTCGTTTTCTTCTTCTTCTTCGTCTTTTTTTTCTTCTTCTTCCTCCTCCACTTCTTCATCTTCTTCATTTTTTCCTCTACTACATCTTCTTCATCTTATCCTTCTTCTTCTTCTTCTTCTTCTTCTTCTTCTTCTCTTCTTCTTCTTCTTCTTCTTCTTCTTCTTTCGTTTCTTCCTCTCCTTCCTCTTTTTCTTCTTCTCCTCTTCTTCTTATTCGTCTTCTTCTTCTTTTTCTTCTTCTTCTTCCTCTCCTGTCCTCTTCTCTTCCTTTCTTCTTGTTCTTCTTCTTCATCATCTTCTTCATCATCATATTCTTCTTCTTCTCCTCCTACTCCTCCTACTTCTTCCCCTTCCACTTCTCTTCTTCCTCTTCTTCTTCTTCTTCTTCTTCTACTACTACTTGTGCTTCTTCATCTTCTTCTTCTTGTCGTTTTCATCTTCTTCTTTTTCTTCTTCTTCTTCGTCTTTTTTTTCTTCTTCATCCTCCACTTCTTCATCTTCTTCATCTTCTTCATCTTTTTCATCTGCTACATCTTCTTCATCTTATCCTTCTTCTCCTTCTTCTTCTACTTCTTCTTCTTCTTCCTCGTCTTTATTTCTTCTTTTTCTTCTTCTCCTTCTTCTTCTTCTTCTTCTCCTTCTTCTGCTTCTCCTTTGTTTCTTTTTCTTCTACTTCTTTATCTTCTTATTTTGCTATTCTTCTTCTTCTTCATTTTCTTCTTCTTTGTCATCTTCCTTGTCTTCTTCTTCTTCTTCTTCTTCTTCTTCTTATTCTCTACCTTCTTCTTCCTCTTCTACTTCTTTTCTTCTCTCTGTACTTCTTCTTCTTCCTCCTCCTCTTCTTCTTCTTCTTCTTCTTCTTCTTCTTACTCTTCTTCTTACTTTTCTTCTTCAATTTCTTCTTCTTCTTCAATTTCTTCTACTTTCTTCTTCGTCTTCTCCTTCTTCTTCTTCTTTTTCTTCTTCTTCTTTATTCTTCTTTGCCTCCTCCTCCTCCTTCGTCTCTTCTTCTTTTCTCTCCTTCTTCTTTTCTTCTTCTTCTCAATCTTTTTCTTCTTCTTCTTCTTCTCCTTCTGCTCCTTCTTCTACTTCTTTTTCTACTTCTTCATCTTTTTCTTCTTCTTCTTCTTCTCATGTTGTTCTTCCTCCTCTACTTCTTCTGCCTTCTCCTTTTCTTCTTCTTCTTCTAGTTCTTCTTCACCTTTAACATCTTCTTCTTCTTCTTCTTTCTCCTCCTGTTCTTGTTCTTGTTCTTCTTCTTCTTCTTCTACTTCATCTTAATCTTCTACTTTTACTTCTTCTTCTTCTTCTTCTTCTTCTTCTTCTTCTTCTACTTCTTTTCCATCTACTTCTTATTCTTCTTCTTCTTCTTCATGATCATCTTCTTTTCTTCTACTTCTTCTTAGTCATCTACAACTTCTTCGTCTTGTTCTTCTTCCCCGTCTGCTTCTTCTTTTTCGTCTTCTTCTACTTCTTCTTCTTCCTCCACTCCTTGTTCCTCTTCTTCTTGTTCTTCTCCTCCTTCTTCTTCTTCATCATCTTCTTCTTCCTCCTCTTTTTCTCCTTCTTCCTCCTTTTCTTGTTGTTCTTCTTCTCTCTTCATTGCCTTCTTCTTCTTTTTCTTCTTCCCTTCCTCCTTCTTCTTCTTCCTTTCTTCTTTTTTTTCTACTACTACTACAACAACTACTTCTTATTCCACTTCTTCTTCCTCTACTTCTTCTACTTCTTCTTCTTCCTCTTCTTCTTCTTATTGTTGTTATTGTTCTTTTTTATTCTTCTTCTTCTTCTTCTTCTTTGCCTTCCCCTTCTTCTTCTTCTTCTCCTTTTTCTTATCCTCCTCCTTCTTTCTCCTCTTCATCTGCTTCCACTTGTTCTTCATCTTCCTCTTCTTTTTCTTCTTTTTCTTCTTCTTCTCTTCTTCTTCTTCATTCTCTTCTTCTTCTTCTCCTTCTTCGCGTTCTTCTACTTCCACTTCTTCTCCACTCTTTTACTTCTTCTTTTTCTTCTTCCACTGCTACTACTAGTTCTTCGTCTTCTTCTTCTTCTTCTTCGTCTTCTACTTCTTCTTCTTCACCTTCTCTCCTCCTTCTTCTTCTTCTTTGACTATTACTTCTTTTTGTCCTTCTTCTTCTTCTTCTTCATCTTCTTCCTCTTCTTCTTCTTCATTTTCTCCTTCTTCTTCATCTTCTTCTTCTCTTCTTATTCTCCATCTTTTGCTTCTTCTTTTCTTCTTCCTTTATTATTTTCTTCTTCTTCTTTCGATTGTTCCTCTTCTTCTTTTTCTTCTTCTTCTTGCTCTTCTTCCTCATCTTCCTTTTCTTCCAACATCTCCTCCTCCTCTTCTTCTACTTTGTCTTCTTCTTCTTCTTCTCCTCCTCCTTCTGCTTCATCTTTGTTTTCTTTCTTTTCTTCCTTTTCTTCTTTTTCTTCAGCTTCATCGTAATCTTCTTCTTCTTCTTCTTTTCCTCTTCCTGTTCTATTCATCTTCTTCCTCTTCTTCTTCATTGCTTCATTCTGTTCCACTTCTTCTTCTTCTTCTTCTTCTTCTTCTTCTACTACTTCTTCTTGTTCTGTATCTCTTCTTCTTCTTCGTCATCTACTTCTTCTTCATTTTCTTTCTCTTTTTCTCATCTTCTTCTCTTCTTCTTCTTCTCCTACTTATTCTTTTGCTTCCACTTCTTCCTCTTCTTTTTCTTCTACTTCTTCCTCTTCTTCTTCCTCTTGCTCTTCTTCTTCTTCTTCTTCCCATTCTTTTCTTCTTCTTCTTCTTCTTCTTCTTCTTCTTTTGTTCTTATCCCTTTTTCTTCTTCTTCTTCTTCTCCCTGCTCCTCTTCTTCTTCTCCTAGTTCTACTTCTTCTTCTTCTTCACCTCCTTCTTCTTCCTTGTCTTCTTCATATTTTCTTCTTCTCTTCTACTTATTTTTTTCATCATCATCTTCTTCTTCTTCGTCTTCTTCCTCTCCCCTTTCTTCATCTTCTTCATCTTTTTCTTCTACTTCTTGTTCTTCTTCTTTGTCTCATCTTCTTCTTCTTGTTCTTGTTCTTCTTCTTCTTTTACTACTAGTACAGCTACTATTTCTCCCTGATTTCCTTCTTCTACTTCTTCCTCTTTTCTTCTTCTTCTATTTCTTCTCCTTCTTCTTCTTCCTATTCTTCTTCTTCTTTTTCTACTTCTTCTCTTCTTCTTCTTCTTCTTCTTTTCCTTCTTCTTTTCTTCTTTGTCTTCTTCTTCTTCTTCCTCCTCTTCATCTTCACGTTCTTCATCTTCTTCTTCTTCTTCAACTTCTGTTCCTTCATCTTCTTGTTCTGTTTCCTCTTCTTCTTCTTCTTCAACTTCTGCTTCCACTTCTTCTAGTACAACTACTTCTTCGATTTCTTCGTCTTCTTCTTTGTCTTCTAATTCATCTTCTTCTAGTTTCACTTCTTCTTCTTCTTCCTCTTTTATTCTTCTTAGTCTACTACTTTCTTTTTCTTCCTCTTCTTCTTTATTTTCTTCTTCTTCTTCTTCATCACTTTCTTCTTCTTTTTCTTCTTCTTTCACTTCTTCTTCTTATTGTTCCTCTTCTTCTCTCTCTTCTTCTTTTCCACTTCTCCTCTTCTTCTTTGGTACTACTACTACTACTACTTCTTCTTCTACTTCCACTACTCCTTCCTCTTCTTCTTCATCATCTTTTTGTTCTTCTTCTTATTCTCTTATACTTCTCCTTTTTCTTCAACTTCGTCTTCTTCTTACACTTCTTGCTTTTCTTCTTCTTCTTCCACTACTTCTTCCTCTTCTTCTTCTTCTTCTTCTTCTTCCTTCTCCTCCTCTTACTCTTCCTCTTCTTCTTCTTCTTCCTCCTCTACTTCATCTTCATCTTATTCTCTTTCTTCTTCATCTTCTTCTTCTTCTAGTCTTCTTCTTCATCTTCTTCTTCTTCTTTTACTTCTTCTACTTACTCTTCTTCGCACTCTACTTCTTCCTCTTCATTTTCTTCCACTTCTTTTTTTACTTCTTCGTCATCTTCTTCTTGTTCTTCTTCTTCTTCCTCTTCTTTCTCAGTGTATTCTTATTCTTCTTCTTCTTCTTCTTCTTCTACCTCTCCTACTTCTTCGTCATCTTCTTCTTGTTCTTCTTCGTCTTCCTCTTCTTTCTCAGTGTATTCTTATTCTTCTTCTTCTTCTTTTCTTCTTGTTCTTCTTCTTATTCTGCTTGTTTTTTTTCAAATTCTTCTTCTTCTTCTTCTTTTTCTTCTTCTTCTTCTTCTTCTTCTTCTACTTCTTCTTCTTCTACTTTTTCTTCTTCTTCTTCTTCTTTCCTCTTCCTCTTTTTCTCTTCTTCTTTCTTCCTCTTCTTCTTCTACTTCTTTTTATTTCTCCTTCTCCTTCTTCTTCTTCTTCTTCTTCTTCTTCTTTCTTTCTCCACTCCTTCCTCTTTTCTTCTTCTTCCTCTTCTTCTTATTCGTCTTCTCTTCCTTTCTTCTTCTTCTTCCTTTTCCTCTTCCTCTTCTTCTTCCTTTTCTTCTTCTTCTTCTTCTTCTTCATCTTCTTCATCATCATCTTCTTCTTCTTCTCTTCCTACTACTCCTACTTCTTCCTCTTCCCACTTCTTCTTCCTCTTCTTCTTCTTCTTTTTCTTCTTCTTCTTCCTCTTCTTCTACGCTACTTGTGCTTCTTCTTATTCTTCTTCTAAATCTTCTTCTTCTTCTCGTTTTTCATCTTCTTCTTTTTCTTCTTCTTCTTCATCTTTTTTTCTTCTTCTTCCTCCTCCACTTCTTCATCTTCTTCATTTTTTTCCTCTACTACATCTTCTTCATCTTATCCTTCTTCTCCTTCTTCTTCTTCTTATTCTTGTTCTTCTTCTTCTTCTTTCTTTTCTTCCTCTCCTTCCTCTTTTTCTTCTTCTTCCTCTTCTTCTTGTTCGTCTTCTTCTTCTTTTTCTTCTTCTTCTTCCTCTTCCTCTTCCTCTTCTTCTTCATCATCTTCTTCATCATCATCTTCTTGTTCTTCTCCTCCTACTCCTCTTATTTCTTCCCCTTCCACATCTCTTCTTCCTCTTCTTCTTCTTCTTCTTCTTCTTCTTCTTCTACTGCTACTTGTGCTTCTTCATCTTCTTCTTCTACATCTTCTTCTTCTTCTCATTTTCATCTTCTTCTTTTTCTTCTTCTTCTCGTTTTTTTTCTCTTCATCCTCCACTTCTTCATCTTCTTCATCTTTTTCCTCTGCTACATCTTCTTCATCTTATCCTTCTTCTCCTTCTTCTTCTACTTCTTCTTCTTCTTCCTCGCCTTTTATTTCTTCTTTTCTTCTTCTCCTTCTTCTTCTTCTTCTCCTTCTTCTTCTTCTTCTCCTTCTTCTTCTTCTTCTCCTTCTTCTTCTTCTTCTCTTCTTCTTCTTCTTCTCCTTCTTCTGCTTCTTTGTTTCTTTTTCTTCTACTTCTTTATCTTCTTCTTCTTTTTGCTATTCTTCTTCTTCTTCATTTCTTATTCTTTGTCATCTTCCTTGTCTTCTTCTTCTTCTTCTTCTTCTTCTTCTTATTCTCTACCTTCTTCTTCCTCTTCTACTTCTTTTTCTTCTTCTTCTTGTGCTTCTTCTACTTCGTCCTCCTCCTCTTCTTCTTCTTCTTCTTCTTCTTCAATTTCTTCTACTTCTTCTTTTTCTTCTTCTTCTTCTTCAATTTCTTCTACTTTCTTCTTCGTCTGCTCCTTCTTCTTCTTTTTCTTCTTCTTCATCATTTTCTTCTTGTTCTTCTTCTTTGCCTCCTCCTCCTCCTTCGTCTTCTTCTTCTTTTTCTTCTCCTTCTTCTTTTTCTTCTTCTTCTCAATCTTTTTCTTCTTCTTCTTCTTCTCCTCTGCTCCATCTTCTACTTCTTCATCTTTTTCTTCTTCTTCTTCTTCTTCATGCTGTTCTTCCTCCTCTACTTCTTCTGCCTTCTTCTCCTTTTCTTCTTCTTCTTCTAGTTCTTCTTCACCTTGAACATCTTCTTCTTCTTCTTCTTTCTCCTCCTCTTCTTGTTCTTCTTCTTCTTCTCCTACTTCATCTTAATCTTCTACTTTTACTTCTTCTCTTCTTCTTCTTCTTCTTCTTCATGATCGACTTCTTTTCTTCTACTTCTTCTTATTCTTCTACAACTTCTTCTTCGTCTTGTTCTTCTTCCCCGTCTACTTCTTCTTTTTCCTCTTCTTCTACTTCTTCTTCTTCCTCCACTTCTTCTTCAACTTCTTCTTGTTCTTCTCCTCCTTCTTCTTCTTCTTCATCTTCTTCTTCCTCCTCTTTTTCTCCTTCTTCCTTTCTTCTTCTTCTTCTTCATCATCTTCTTCATCATCATCTTCTACTTCTTCTCCTTCTACTCCTCCTACTTCTTCCACTTCCACTTCTTCTTCTTCCTCTTCTTCTTCTCTTCTTCTTCTACAGCTACTTGTGCTTCTTCTTATTCTTCTTCTACATCTTCTTCTTCTTCTCGTTTTTCATCTTCTTCTTTCTTCTTCTTCTTCGTCTTTTTTTTCTTCTTCTTCCTCCTCCACTTCTTCATCTTCTTCATTTTTTTCCTCTACTACATCTTCTTCATCTTATCCTTCTTCTTCTTCTTCTTCTTCTTCTTCTTCTTCTTCTTCTTCTTCTTCTTCTTCTTCTTCTTCTTTCGTTTCTTCCTCTCCTTCCTCTTTTCTTCTTCTTCCTCTTCTTCTTATTCGTCTTCTTCTCTTTTTCTTCTTCTTCTTCCTCTTCCTGTTCCTCTTTCTTCTTCCTTTCTTCTTGTTCTTCTTCTTCATCATCTTCTTCATCATCATATTCTTCTTCTTCTCCTCCTACTCCTCCTACTTCTTCCCCTTCCACTTCTTCTTCTTCCTCTTCTTCTTCTTCTTCTTCTTCTACTACTACTTGTGCTTCTTCATCTTCTTCTTCTTGTCGTTTTCATCTTCTTCTTTTTCTTCTTCTTCTTCGTCTTTTTTTTCTTCTTCATCCTCCACTTCTTCATCTTCTTCATCTTCTTCATCTTTTTCATCTGCTACATCTTCTTCATCTTATCCTTCTTCTCCTTCTTCTTCTACTTCTTCTTCTTCTTCCTCGTCTTTTATTTCTTCTTTTTCTTCTTCTCCTTCTTCTTCTTCTTCTTCTCCTTCTTCTCTTCTTCCTTTGTTTCTTTTTCTTCTACTTCTTTATCTTCTTATTTTTGCTATTCTTCTTCTTCTTCATTTTCTTCTTCTTTGTCATCTTCCTTGTCTTCTTCTTCTTCTTCTTCTTCTTCTTCTTATTCTCTACCTTCTTCTTCCTCTTCTTACTTCTTTTTCTTCTTCTTCTTGTACTTCTTCTTCTTCCTCCTCCTCTTCTTCTTCTTCTTCTCTTCTTCTTCTTACTCTTCTCTTACTTTTCTTCTTCAATTTCTTCTTCTTCTTCAATTTCTTCTACTTTCTTCTTCGTCTTCTCCTTCTTCTTCTTCTTTTCTTCTTCTTCTTATTCTTCTTTGCCTCCTCCTCCTCCTTCGTCTTCTTCTTCTTTTTTCTTCTCCTTCTTCTTTTTCTTCTTCTTCTCAATCTTTTCTCTTCTTCTTCTTCTCCTTCTGCTCCTTCTTCTACTTCTTTTTCTACTTCTTCATCTTTTTCTTCTTCTTCTTCTTCTTCATGTTGTTCTTCCTCCTCTACTTCTTCTGCCTTCTCCTTTTCTTCTTCTTCTTCTAGTTCTTCTTCACCTTTAACATCTTCTTCTTCTTCTTCTTCTTCTCCTCCTGTTCTTGTTCTTGTTCTTCTTCTTCTTCTTCTACTTCATCTTAATCTTCTACTTTTACTTCTTCTTCTTCTTCTTCTTCTTCTTCTTCTTCTTCTACTTCTTTTCCATCTACTTCTTATTCTTCTTCTTCTTCTTCATGATCATCTTCTTTCTTCTACTTCTCTTAGTCATCTACAACTTCTTCGTCTTGTTCTTCTTCCCCGTCTGCTTCTTCTTTTTCGTCTTCTTCTACTTCTTCTTCTTCCTCCACTCCTTGTTCCTCTTCTTCTTGTTCTTCTCCTCCTTCTTCTTCTTCATCATCTTCTTCTTCCTCCTCTTTTCTCCTTCTTCCTCCTTTCTTGTTGTTCTTCTTCTCCTTCTTCATTGCCTTCTTCTTCTTTTTCTTCTTCCCTTCCTCCTTCTTCTTCTTCCTTTTCTTCTTTTTTTTCTACTACTACTACAACAACTACTTCTTATTCCACTTCTTCTCCTCTACTTCTTCTACTTCTTCTTCTTCCTCTTCTTCTTCTTATTGTTGTTATTGTTCTTTTTTTATTCTTCTTCTTCTTCTTCTTCTTTGCCTTCCCCTTCTTCTTCTTCTTCTCCTTTTTCTTATCCTCCTCCTTCTTTCTCCTCTTCATCTGCTTCCACTTGTTCTTCATCTTCCTCTTCTTTTTCTTCTTTTTCTTCTTCTTCTCTTCTTCTTCTTCATTCTCTTCTTCTTCTTCTCCGTCTTCGCGTTCTTCTACTTCCACTTCTTCTCCACTTCTTTTACTTCTTCTTTTTCTTCTTCCACTGCTACTACTAGTTCTTCGTCTTCTTCTTCTTCTTCTTCGTCTTCTACTTCTTCTTCTTCACCTTCTTCTCCTCCTTCTTCTTCTTCTTTGACTATTACTTCTTTTTGTCCTTCTTCTTCTTCTTCTTCATCTTCTTCCTCTTCTTCTTCTCATTTTCTCCTTCTTCTTCATCTTCTTCTTCTCTTCTTATTCTCCATCTTTTGCTTCTTCTTTTTCTTCTTCCTTTATTATTTCTTCTTCTTCTTTCGATTGTTCCTCTTCTTCTTTTTCTTCTTCTTCTTGCTCTTCTTCCTCATCTTCCTTTTCTTCCAACATCTCCTCCTCCTCTTTCTTCTACTTTGTCTTCTTCTTCTTCTTCTCCTCCTCCTTCTGCTTCATCTTTGTTTTCTTTCTTTTCTTCCTTTTCTTCTTTTTCTTCAGCTTCATCGTAATCTTCTTCTTCTTCTTCTTTTCCTCTTCCTGTTCTATTTCATCTTCTTCCTCTTCTTCTTCATTTGCTTCATTCTGTTCCACTTCTTCTTCTTCTTCTTCTTCTTCTTCTTCTACTACTTCTTCTTGTTCTGTATCTTCTTCTTCTTCTTCGTCATCTACTTCTTCTTCATTTCTTTCTCTTTTTTCTCATCTTCTTCTTCTTCTTCTTCTTCTCCTACTTATTCTTTTGCTTCCACTTCTTCCTCTTCTTTTTCTTCTACTTCTTCCTCTTCTTCTTCCTCTTGCTCTTCCTCTTCTTCTTCTTCTTCCCATTCTTTTTCTTCTTCTTCTTCTTCTTCTTCTTCTTCTTTTTGTTCTTATCCTTTTTCTCTTCTTCTTCTTCTCCCTGCTCCTCTTCTTCTTCTCCTAGTTCTACTTCTTCTTCTTCTTCACCTCCTTCTTCTTCCTTGTCTTCTTCATATTTTTCTTCTTCTCTTTCTACTTATTTTTTTTCATCATCATCTTCTTCTTCTTCGTCTTCTTCCTCTCCCCTTTCTTCATCTTCTTCATCTTTTTCTTCTACTTCTTGTTCTTCTTCTTTTGTCTCATCTTCTTCTTCTTGTTCTTGTTCTTCTTCTTCTTTTACTACTAGTACAGCTACTATTTCTCCCTGATTTCCTTCTTCTACTCTTCCACTTTTTCTTCTTCTTCTATTTCTTCTCCTTCTTCTTCTTCCTATTCTTCTCTTCTTTTTCTACTTCTTCTTCTTCTTCTTCTTCTTCTTCTTTTCCTTCTTCTTTTTCTTCTTTGTCTTCTTCTTCTTCTTCCTCCTCTTCATCTTCACTTCTTCATCTTCTTCTTCTTCTTCAACTTCTGTTCCTTCATCTTCTTGTTCTGTTTCCTCTTCTTCTTCTTCTTCAACTTCTGCTTCCACTTCTCTAGTACAACTACTTCTTCGATTTCTTCGTCTTCTTCTTTGTCTTCTAATTCATCTTCTTCTAGTTTCACTTCTTCTTCTTCTTCTTCCTCTTTTTATTCTTCTTAGTCTACTACTTCTTTTTCTTCCTCTTCTTCTTTATTTTCTTCTTCTTCTTCTTCATCACTTTCTTCTTCTTTTTCTCTTCTTTCACTTCTTCTTCTTATTGTTCCTCTTCTTCTCTCTCTTCTTCTTTTTCCACTTCTTCCCTCTTCTTCTTTTGGTACTACTACTACTACTACTTCTTCTTCTACTTCCACTACTCCTTCCTCTTCTTCTTCATCATCTTTTTGTTCTTCTTCTTATTCTTCTTATACTTCTCCTTTTTCTTCAACTTCGTCTTCTTCTTACACTTCTTGCTTTTCTTCTTCTTCTTCCACTACTTCTTCCTCTTCTTCTTCTTCTTCTTCTTCTTCCTTCTCCTCCTCTTACTCTTCCTCTTCTTCTTCTTCTTCTCTCCTCCTCTACTTCATCTTCATCTTATTCTCTTTCTTCTTCATCTTCTTCTTCTTCTAGTTCTTCTTCTTCATCTTCTTCTTCTTCTTTTACTTCTTCTACTTACTCTTCTTCGCACTCTACTTCTTCCTCTTCATTTTCTTCCACTTCTTTTTTTACTTCTTCTTCTTCTTCTTCTACCTCCTCTTTGTCCTCTTCTTCTTCTTCTTCTTTTTCCTCTTCTTCTTCTTCATTCATTCATCTTCTTCTTCTTCTTTTTCTTCTTCTTATTCTTCTTCTCTGGCTTCTTCTTCTACTCCTTCTACTTCTTCTTCTTCTTCTTCTTAGTCTTGCTTTTATTCTTCTTCTTTCTCTACTTTTTCTTTAAATTCTTTTTCATCTTCATCATCATCATCATTTTCTTCTT
>JAIUJO010003578.1:30000-37500 GCA_023846275.1 Vanilla planifolia | reverse complement strand
CATATCCCATATAAAAAAAATAAAGATTATTGTGTAGAATGGGCACAAAAAATAAAAGGAACCATATTTATCCTTCCTCCCACTATGACTGTTGCAAAATACATTCAGTTTGCAACTTCTTATTGGGAAGGAAATGCTTTATCGTGGTTAACAAATTTTGAAAAAAAACTCACCTGAATGTCAAAACATTTTACAACCTGCTAAACAACCAGCAATAGAAATGTTAGTCTCGCTATTAGTAGCCGATTTTACTGGAGCAGAATGGAATGAGAAGCAAAATTATGAAGAAAAACTTCATAAAATGAAATTATATGATATATGTATGTTAGATGAATTTGTAGCCCCATATATAGGATACATTTATCATCTAGACAAAGTCCTACAAAAAGAATTTTGGATACAAGGTTTCTTTTCCAAAATTCTATTTCCTTGGAATAACATAATTTCTACTAAGTATCACAAATTAATATCCTCACAAGGAACTATGAGACCCTATAATACTAGCATGCTTAGAAGAGCTTGTGTAGAAGATATGGAAAAAACTTGTGAGAATACATCTGCTAAAAAAAATGAGAAAAAATTTAAATTTTTCTAGAATGGGTTACAACTGTTGTTCAAAATTCTCAAAAGATTTAAATTATATCTATGGATGTCCTTCGGTCTATGATTGGAGAATATATTCAAAACCTTCTTTTAAAAATAAAGGAAGACACAAATATAAAATTACTAAAAGAAAATGGAAACAAGAATTCAAATTAGATAAAAAATAAAAAAAAGAAATTCATTAAAAAATATAATAAAATAAAAAATATTGTAAATATTTTAAATGTAACAAAGAAGGACATTACGTAATTGAATGCTCTGTAAATATTATGTTATAATCCCTAACCTAGAAGAATATTCCATCAATATTGGAACTATAGATGAAATATCTGAAGACAGTTCTGTCTATGAAATTACATCTTGTTCTAACTCCATAGAGTTTGAATCTGACTCCATAGAGTCAAAATCTGAACAATCTTCTAAAAGACAAATAGAAGAGTTCAAAAAACTCAAAATCAATATGATTACAATAAACAAAACATTAACTCAAATAAAGGTTATACCCTTATTACCATCCCTAAAACTTTCCAAAAAAGAAAGGATATACTCACCAGGATATACTATCCATATGGGAAAAATGATTACAATAAAACGTTATCGAACTACAAAAATAACATTAGACATAATCATCTTAATACCTTTTAGCTATTATGGGATAATACATAATATCCCACATCATGCCAAAGAAAAATTTTTTATTACCCATGGGATAATAGAACCCATGACTTACCAAACTCCTACAGTCTTAATAAAAATACTAGTTTGGAAGATTGGGATTATCTAATCAGACCAAATGATGCTATTAGAACTTTAGTCATTCATAAATATGATGATTTTCCTATAATAACATCTAAAATAGTGATAGATGAGTCTGAAATTTCCGAAAAATATAGGGAATTCAGAATAAATATGAACAAAATTACTTCTGAAGAAGTAAATACTATAGAATTACATGATAGTATAGGAGAACAATTTGAGATATCAGATGAGGATTTAGAAAAATTAAAAGAGGCTATACCTCATGGCGATACAAATGAGACTTATAAAGCCCCTTCTTTTAAGTCTCGTTTTTTAAAATAAACATACTTATATTTTCTAGCCTATGCAAGGAAATATAGAATTAAAGGGAGACGATGATATAACATCCATTAGTCTTCTTAACAAAACAAAATAGACAAATTAAAAAAATATATCCCAAAATGAATACCTACATATAGGTATGATACAACTAAAAATTACTGTGCTATTCAGAAGTGGAATAGATACTCTTATAATGATCATTTGTACGGACGAACGAATAAAAAATAATCCTCTAAGCAGCATTATTGGAGGAGCCAAAACCAATCCTTCTAATATACTATTTGGAATCAATATCCATCCTGATTTTTGTATAAGTTTAGAAGACCAAAATGTCGAAAAAACTTATACATTATCTATAAGCCTTAAAGGTATAGAACTATTACCTGGATCAAAAATCTTAGGAATATAATGGGAACATGTTATGGCTCTAAATGATACATCCACATTCAGATCCATTACCCCAAATAATTTTGTAAAACTTTTCAATGTTGGCATTGGAAAAACTATACAACCAAAGGTTGTAGATATTAGACACCTAAAATTAGATACAGATATACAACTTTTTGTTAAAACTTTAAAACCTAAAGTTGAAATACCTGTTGAATACTTTATTGCTTCTGGTAATGCGACCACAACAGTTATTAAAAATCCTATCAATCGAACATCTTCTTCCCTAAACCATCCACGACAATATGAAGAAGGTGAATCCTCTGAGCCCATAGACCCAAGACCAAGTATTCATATCCCAATACACGATCCAGTAGATGGACGTACACTACGTCTTCTCGAAAGTAAAAAATCAATTCCTCCTCCTTAATGGATTTAAAGAAAAAAGCCCAATTACATATTTATCTTCCTATAACTATTCATCTTCCTAACTTTGAAGACATTACTACTCATGGTTTAGTTGACATTGGAGCTGAAACTAGCTTACTCCAATAGGTTTTTATTCCCAAAAAATTTTGGTTACCTTTAGATACCAAAACTTCTCTTACTGACTTCATGGGACAGCAAGTACCTGTCACACATAAGGTTGCTAACCTTGTTATTTCCATCCCAGATATTCTTAATAACCTTACTACCTACAAATTTAATTTTTCATTACTTCCATTAGAGTTTAATACTGATTGTCTCATTAGTTTAGATAACCTTCGCCTTTTTTCTCCTTTTAACACTCACTTTTTTACCTTTGATGGACACACAGTTGCTTGTATACATTTTCCTACCCATATTGCTCCCTATTATACTCCCACAGTACAGTGTGGTGAGTCTTCCCAAAAACTATCCTCGTAGACACAAATTCCATTATTCATCCCATATACACCTATAATATCACTACTTCAAGCACATTTGAAGAAACTATTAATAAACTGTTAGAACCATTATATTCAGCCGATCCCCTTAAATGGTTTGATAAATCTCCTTGATATTGTTCTATTGAACTCCTAGAACAATATAAAAATACTAATATACGTGTCAATAACATAATGGTATCACCCTTAGACAAACAAGTATTTAACAGCCAAATACAATAACTGTTAACTTTAAAATGAATACAAAAAAGCCATAGCCCACATTCTTCTCCTGCATTCATAGTTAGAAATCATGCTGAGATAAAATGAGGAAAAGCTCGTATGGTTATAAACTATCGCAAGCTAAATTCCTGTACAAAATTTGATGGCTATTTTATCCCAACTACTGAACACCTAATTAAACAAATTCAAGGCGCAAAATATTATAGCAAATTTGACGCCAAATCTGGATTTTGGCAGATCAAACTTGCAAATCAAACATCTATAGTGGTAACAGCTTTTAGTTGTCCATAAGGGCATCACAAATGGCTAGTTATGCCATTTGGATTAAAAAATGCACCTCAAATATTCCAAAAATAGATTAATTCTATATTTACAAATCTACCATATGTAGTCGCCTACATAGATGATATTCTTGTCTTTTCTTCCATCGAAGAAGAGCATAAAGATCATCTATTACAAGTGATTAAGCTAATACTAAATCATGGTATCATTTTAAGTCCAAAGAAAATAGAATTATTCAAAACTAAAATCAATTTTATTGGAAAACAAATAAAAAATGGTCAAGTACAATTACAAGACCATATATATACAAAAGTTAAGGAATTTCCTGAAAACTTTACCAGTTTAAAACAACTCCAAAGTTTTTTAGGACTCCTCAATTATGGACAAAAATTTATACCAAAACTTTCTTCAAAAATCAAGGCCTTACAAAATAAATTAGCTACTGAACAAGCTAGATACAAAAAGGCTCATGGCGAACAACCTCGTAGATGGAATACAGATAAAATACCTATTTCTTTGAGTCTTGAAGAAAAAAAAAGAAATAAAACAAATTAAAGGATTTGTTTCAAAAAACAAATTCTTCATTTTCCATCAAAAAAGGAAAATATTATTTTATAAACTGATGCCTCTGATCTATTTTTGTCTGGAGTATTAATTATAGATACTAATGATATAATAGGATATGCTTCGGGAAAATTTACAAAAACCCAAAGTAAATACGCTACTTATGACAAAGAATTACTAGCTGTAAAACTCGTCATAAAAAGCCTAAAAATCTATCTTCTCCATTAAGAATTTACTATAAAAACTGATAACAAGTCAGTAGCACAATTTCCATAGAAAAAGACAATACATAACCTAGAAGAAAATTTAAGACGCATACGTCTTGCTCTTTATTTAGAAATTTTTAATTACACTGTCAAATATATTCCTTCTTTTACTAACGTAATTACTGATTTTCTTAGCATACCATGAATGATGAAGAGCTCACTTTTTTAAAAAAACTATTCTTGAAAAAATGAAGAGAACAAGTGAGTTCACTGAAATAACTCATAAACAGCTCAAAGCCCAAGAAACAATAGAATCATCCAAAGCCCAATAGGCTACGACTCAAAACAACAAGGCCCAATCGGCTATCCCACAAGTTAAAAACCTTGCGAATAAAAAAATGCAAAGCGGAGTGATTGAGAATGGGAAAACATTTGCTGCTTCAGTTATCAAAGACTGGTACAATAAAATACTCCAACAAACAAACCCAGAATTCTATGACAAAATCAATGGGTGTTTTCATGCTCTACAAGCAAGTGATTGGCGAGCTACAAATTATTGGTTAACTCAACTAGAAAAGGGATATATGCTCGAAAAACAAGCGCATGAAGAATAGAAAACAAAAGAAGAGGTGTGTAAGAAACACCTGGAACTTCTTTTAGAAAGATCAACAGTCACTCAATCAAATGCTCTATAGAGCCTAGAACAAAAGCTTTTCAATACAAAAACATTGACAGAGATTTTTTCTACAACACAAATAGCAGACTGTATCCAATTTAGGATAAAGGATTTTCTCCGATTTGCACAATTATCAAACATCAGAAACGAAGACACAAGGAAGCAGGAAGCATAAGTTGCTGTTCAAGAAATGCTTTAACTTTATCAATCCAATATCCTTGATGAAGAGAAATTGTTGCAATTCTTTAAGCAATTAGAAGAAACAAATATCATTAGCCTATTTTTCAATCAGGAGGTTCTTTATCTTTCTACAGAAAGTCCAAGAATTATTGCCTGCTATGATGAAATCCCTAAGTACAAACAACATCTTTGAAAGGGAATTGTTCTTGAAGTATATATCAACACTAAGCATCTTGAGGAATATACAGGATACCTTCCTGAGCTTTGCAAATCCTACCTCTCTGCATAGACAACAAAGTTTTCTACGACATTTGTTTTTAAAATATCGAGAATTTGGGAAGAAAGAGAGTATATTAACCTATACTCCTCTATCCAATTATGGATGTTAGTAAAAGAATTAGAAACTCCCAAATTAAAACCATTTCAGCAAAGTCTTTTTAACGAAGAAGTGATACGTAGACACGCTGCCAAGGAATTCTTCCAGAAGCTAGATTTTGGGACTAAATATCTAGCTAAAAAAGTATCATATGGAAAAACGATCTTTTAATTGACACCCTTGCCATTGAACAGGAAGAACAAGTAAGAAGAGAACAAAAAATGAAAAGGTTTCTTCAACAGATTAAATTAAGAAAAATAGGACAAGAAGAAAAAAGGAATTACTTTTTTAAAGGTGAAAACATCTCAGAACCAGAGGATGCACTGGATGAAAATACTATGGAAGCCCTCACTCTTGTTGAATAAAAGCATGGTGGGACCTAAGATGTAGGCACAGTAACAAAAGAACTCAGACGCACTACCTAAAGCAAAGAGGCACTAGCAAAAGAAAAAGGCGCCTTTCGTAAAAGAAAAGATGTAATACCCACTAACTCCCTTTACTTCATTTCGAAGGAACTTTCTTCTATAAATAAGTCCTCTCTCCCAACTAGAGGGATATCAAGAAAAATACTCTTGTGTGTTTTGTAAGTGGTTTTGTGTGCTCTCTAAAGTTCTCTCTAGTTTCTGAAGCTGATTGTGTGTGTTGTAAAAATTGGTATCAGAGCCAGCAGTGCTCACTTCCTGTAAGTTTTATGTTATTTAAACTTTATGTTTTTACTTACGATCAGTATGTATAACTAAACATTTACCTTTGTGTTTTAATAATATCTTAGTTTGTGCAATGGGTTAGTTTTGTTTCAATACTTTTGGCTGTAAATTTTGTATTTTCTTTACGCTATGGAGTAGGAAACAAACCATAGCTGTGCTCCTATTTTATGTAGTAATCTACTAGGGATGGTGGTCTTTGTAAGAATCCCTAACTTCCCCAAAAAAGCCACGAGAAACTTGCAGTTTTGGAAGGGTAGATGTAGACGTAAAATAGAGGGTCAAAACATAAAATACTAAAACAAAACAGAAAAAGTATTGTAACAAACAAAATCTGTTAGATAAACTTAGATATTATTATAACAAAAGGAATTAAAAATATGAAAGAAATTTTAGTTCCTAACGATAGTTATCATTTTCAAGTATCTAGTACACAGGATTATGACACATAATCCATTTACCTACCACAGTAGGACAAGATCCTGCCATAGTAGAAATTCTAAACTTTATTGTAGATTAGTTAAAAGAAATCAAAGATAAAATTTAGAAACTAGAAGATAATAAAAAAACTAGTAGTATACCTACAACTTCTACATTTCATTACCTTGGAACAAAATTAACCAAACATTAATGGTTAAACTTAAATCTTCAGAAAAGATTATGGATTTACAAAAACTAGATAAATCAGATTATTCTAAGTTCTTTGAACTTCAAAAACAAGAATTAACTGGAGAAACTTCTAGTGAAAATCTTTATTTATATTATGAACAAAATCAATAATTAATAGACTTTTATAGATCCCAAACAAACTATAAAATTAACATGGAAAGAGGAGAAAGTAGTACACTTTATCTACGAGGACCTCCCGATTATACACCTCAATCACCTCCTAACAAAATGCCACCTCCACCTACTTATATTCCAACACTAGGACCAGAAGTCCATATGGGAGAATCACAAGGAGATAAAATAGAACAAAGTAATGCAACTCCTTATTCTACTATGATAAATTATGGTAAACGCTCTGATTGGTGTATCTACCATAAAAATAAAAATAGACATCTAGAAGAAAGGAGAGATTCTTCAACTTGGGGCTTAACATTAAATATAGATCATATCCCATATAAAAAAATAAAAGATTATTATGTAGAATGGACACAAAAAATAATAGGAACCATATTTATCCTTCCTCCCACTATGACTGTTGCAGAATACATTCAGTTTGCAACTTCTTATTGGGAAGGAAATGCTTTATCGTGGTTAACAAATTTTGAAAAAAAACTCACCTGAATGT
>JAIUJO010003578.1:22500-25000 GCA_023846275.1 Vanilla planifolia | reverse complement strand
AAGAAGAAGAAAAAGAAGAAGGAGAAGTTGAAGAAGGAGAAGAAGAAGAAGAAGAAGAAGAAGAAAAAGAAGAAAAAGAAGTAAAAGAAGAAGAAGAAGAGGAAGAAAAAGAAGATAAAGAAGAAGAAGAAGAAGAAGAAGAAGAGGGAGAAGAAGAAGTAGAAGAGAAAGAAGAAGAAGAAGATGAGAAAGAAGTAGAAGAAGTCAAAGAAGAAGAAGTAGAAGAAGAAGTAGAAGAAGAAGATGCAGAAGAAGATGATGATGAAGAAAAAGTAGAAGAAGAAGAAGAAAAAGAAGAAGTAGAAGAAGAAGAAGAAGAAGAAGCAGAAATAGAAGAAGAAGAAGAAGAAGAAGAAGAAGAAGAAGAAGAAGAAGTGAAAGAAGAAGGAGAACAAGAAGAAGAAGTAGAAGAAAAAGAAGGAGAGGAGGAAGAAAAAGAAGAAAAAGAAGGAGAAGAAGAAGAAGAAGAAGAAGAAGAAGAAGAAGAAGAAAGAAAAGAAGAAGAAGAAGAAGATGAAGATAAAGAAGGAGGAGGAGGGAGAGGAGAAGAAGAACATGAAAAAGGAGGGGGAGAAAGAAGAACAAGATGGATGATAAGAAGAAGAAGAAGAAGAAGAAGAAGAAGTAGAAGAAGAAGAGGAATAAGAAGAATAAGAAGAAGGAGAAGGGGAAAAAAGAAAAAGAAGAGGAGGAGGAGTAAGAATAAGAAAAAGAAAAGTAGAAAAAGAAAAAAAAGAAAAAGAAAAAGAAGTATTAAAAGAAGAAGAAGAAGAAGAAGATGTAGAAGAAGGAGAACAAGAAGAAGAAGAACAAGAAGAAGAAGAAGATGAAGAAGAAGAAGTAGAAGGAGAAGAAGAAGAAGAAAAAGGGGAAGTAGGAGTGGAAGAAGAAGTACAAGAAGAAAAAGAAGTAAGAGAAGAAGAAGAAGAAAAAGAAGAAGACGAAGAAGAAGTAGTAGAAGAAGAAGAAGAAGATAAAGAATAAGAAGAAGCAAAAAAAGAAGAATAAAAAGAAAAAGAAGAAGAAGAAAGAGTAGTAGAAGAAGAAGAAGAAGAAAAAGGAGTAGAAAAGAAAGAAGAAGAAGAAGAAGAAGAAGAAGTAGAAGAAGATGAAGAAGTAGAAGAAGAACAAGAAGAAAGAGAAGAAGAGGAAGAAAAAGAAGAAGTGGAAGAACAAGTAGAAAGAGAAGAAGAAGACAACAACAACAACAACAAGAGAAAGAAGAGGAAGAAGAAGAAGTAGAAGAAGAAGAAGAAAAGAAAGAAGAAGAAAGAGGAGGAAGAGGGGAAGGAGAAGAGGAAGATGAAGAAGATTAAAAAGATGGAGAAGAAGGAGGGAAAGAAGAAGAAGTAGAAGAAGAAGAAGAAGAAGAAGAAGAAAAAGAATAATAATAATAATAATAATAATAATAAGAGGAAGAAGATGAAGAAGAAGATGAAGAACAAGTAGAAGAAGAAGATGTAGAAGAAGAAGAGGAACAAGAAGAAGAAGAGGAAGAAGAAGAAGAAAAAGTAGAGGAAGAAGAAAAAGAAGGTATAGAGGAAGAAGAAGAAGAAAAATTAGAAAAGGAAGAAGAAGAAGAAGAAGAGGAGGAGGAGGAAGAAGAAGATAAAGTTGAAGACAATGAGGAAAATGAGGAAGAAGAGGAAGGAGAAGATGAAGAACAACAAAAAGAAGAAAAACATGAAGAAGAAGAAGATGATGAAGAAGAAGTGGAAGGAAGACAAAGAGGAAGAGAAGAAAAAGATAAGCAAGAGAAAGAAGAAAAAGTGGAAGAAGAAGCAGAAGAAGAAAAAGAAGAGGAAGGAGAAGAAGATGAAGAAGAGGAAGAAGTAGAGAAGGAAGTAAAAGAAGAATAAGAAGAAGAAGCAGAAGAAGAAGAAGAAGAAGAAGAAATCGAATAAGAATAATAATAATAACAATAATAATAATAATAATAATAATAATAATAATAAGAAGAAATAGAAGAAGAAGAAGAAGAAGAGGAGGAGGAAGATGAGGATTAAGAAGAAAAAGAAGAAGAAGAAGTTGAAGTAGAAGTTGGAGAAGATGAGGAAAAAGAAGAAGAAGAAGAAGAGGATGAAGAACAACAAGAAAAAGAAGAAGAACAAAATGAAGAAGAAGTTGTAGTAGTAATAGTAGTAGTAGTAGAAGAAGAAGAAGAAGAAGAAGAAGAAGGAGAAGAAAAAGTTGAAGAAGTAGAAGAAGAAGAAGAAGAAGAAGAAGAAGAAGAGGAAGAGGAAGAAGAAGAAGAAGAGGAAGGAGAAGAAGTAGAAGAAGAGGAAGGAGAAGAAGAAGAAGAAGAAGAAGAAGAAGAAGAAGTAGAAGAAGAAGAAGAAGGAGAAGAAGAAGAAGAAGAAGAAGAAGAAGAAGTAGAAGAAGAATAAAAAGAAGAAGATGGAGGAGAAGAAGAAGAGGAAGAAGAAGAAGAAGTTGAAAAGGAAGAAGAAGAAGTAGAAGAAGAAGAAGAAGTGGAAGGAGAAGAAAAAGAAGAACAAGA
>JAIUJO010003578.1:5000-7500 GCA_023846275.1 Vanilla planifolia | reverse complement strand
TTCTTCTTCTTCTTCTGCTTCTTCTTATTCTTCCTCTTCTCCATCTTTCATTTCTTTTTCTTCTTCTTCCTCCTCCTCTTCTTCATCTCTCTATTCCTCTTCTTCATCTTCCTCTTCCTCTTCCTCTTCCTCTTCTTCCTCATCTTCTACTACTTCTTCTTCCTCCTTTAGTTTTTATTATTCTTTTTCTTCTTTTTTTTTTCTTCATCTTCTTCTTCTTGTTCTTCTTCTTCTTCTTCTCGTTCTTTTTCTACTTCTTCTACTTCATCTTCTTCTTCATTTTACTCTTCTCCTTTTTCATCATCATCATCTTCTCCCTCTTCTTCTTCTTCTTCTTCTTCTTCTTCTCCTTCTCCTACCTCTTCTTCTTCTTCTCCTTCTCCTACTCCTTCTTCTTCTTCTTCTTCTTCTTCTTCGTCTTCTTATTCTTCTTTTTCTTCTTCTCCTTCTTCTTCTTCTTCTACTACTACTACTACTTTTTTTTCTACTTCTTCTTCTTCTTCATAATCTTCTTCTTCTTCTTCTATTTCTTGGCCTTCTTCTTCTTCTTCTTCTTCTTTCTCGTCATTTTTCTCTTCTTCTTCCCCTCTATCATCATCTTCTTCATCTACTTCCTCTTCTTTTTTGTCTTCTTCTTCTTCATGTTCTTCATCTTCTTCTTCTTCTTCTTCTTCTTCTTCTAGTTTCTCTTCTTCTTCTTCTTCTCCTTATTCTTTTTCTTCTTCTCCTTATTCTTTTTCTTCTTTTTTTCTTCTTCTTCTCCTTATTCTTATTCTTCTTCTTCTCCTCCTCCTCCTTCTCTTCTTTCTCTTCTTCTTCTTCTTCTTCTTCTTTTGCTTCTTCAATGTTTTCTTCTTCTACTTCTTCTTCCTCTTCTTCTTCTTCTTCTTCCTCTACTTCTTTTTCTTCTTCTTCTTCTTCTTCTTCTACTTGTTCTTCTACTTCTTCATCATCTTCATCTTTTTCTTCTCCTAATTTTTTTTCTTCTTTTTCTCCTTCTTCTTCTTCCTTATCTTCTTCTTCTTCTATTACTTCTTCATCTTCTTCTTCTTCTCATTCTTATTCTTATCCTTCTACTCCTCATCCTCTTATTTCTAGTTCTTTCTCTTCATCTTCTTTTTCTTTTTCTTATTCTTCTTCTTGTTCTTCTTCTTCTTCTTCTTCTTCTTCTTCTCTTGCTTTTTCTACCCTTTCTTCTTCTACTTCTTCATTGTTTTCTTCCACTTTCTCTTCTTCTTCTGCTTCTTCTTTTTCTTGTTCTTTTTCATATACTTCTTCTTCTTCTCCTTCTTCTACTTCTTTTACTATTTCTTTGTCTACTACTTTTTCATCTACTTCTGCTTCTTCTTCATCATCATCTTCTACTTTTACTTCTAAAACTTCTTCTTCTTCTACTTCTTCTCCTTCTTCTTCTTCTACTTCTTCTTCGTCTTATTCTTCTTCTTCTTCTTCTTCTCCAACTTCTTCTTCCTCTTCTTCTTCTTCTTCTTATTGTTCTTTTTCTTCTTCTTCTTCTTCTCTTCTTCTTCTTCTTCTTCTTCATCCTCTTCTTCGTTTTTTTTGTTCATCTTCCACTATTATTACTACTACTACTACTTCTTTATCTTCTTCTTCTTCCTCCTCCACTTCTTCGTCTTCTATTCTTCATCATCGTCTTCTTCTTCTTGTTCTTCTTCTTCTTCTCCTTCTTCTTCTTCTTTTACTTCTTCCTCTTCTACTTCTTTCTCATCTTTTTCTTCTTCTTCCTCCTCTTCTTCATCTCTCTATTCCTCTTCTTCATCTTCCTCTTCCTCTTCCTCTTTTTCTTCTTCCTCATCTTCTGCTACTTCTTCCTTCTCCTTTTGTTCTTGCTATTCTTTTTCTTCTTTTTTTTCAGCTTCTTCTTCTTCTTCTTCTTCTTCTTGTTCTTCTTCTTCTCCTTCTCGTTCTTTTCCTACTTCTTCTACTTCATCATCTTCTTCATTTTCCTCTTCTCCTTTTTCATCATCATCATCTTCTTCCTCTTCTTCTTCTTCTTCTTCTTCTTCTCTTTCTCCTACCTCTTCTTCTTCTTCTCCTTCTCCTTCTTCTTCTTCTTCTTCTTCTTCTTCCTCTTCTTTTTCTTCTTTTTCTTCTTCTCCTTCTTCTTCTTCTTCTACTACTACTTCTTTTTCTTCTACTTCTTCTTCTTCTTCTTCATAATCTTCTTCTTCTTCTGTTTCTTCTTCTTTTTCTTCTTCTTTTTGGCCTTCTTCTTCTTCTTCTTCTTCCCCATCTTTTTTTTCTTCTTCTTCCCCTCCATCATCTTCTTTTTCATCTACTTCCTCTTCTTTTTTGTCCTCTTCTTCTTATTATTATTATTATTATTATTCTTCTTCTTCTCCTCCTCCTCCTTCTCTTCTTTCTCTTCTTCTTCTTCTTCTTCTTCTTTTGCTTCTTCTATGTTTTCTTCTTCTACTTCTCCTTTATCTTCTTCTTCTCCTTCTTCTTCTTCTTCTACTTGTTCTACTTCTTCATCATC
>JAIUJO010003060.1:30000-40000 GCA_023846275.1 Vanilla planifolia | reverse complement strand
TCTTCTCCTTCTTCTTCTTCTTCTCCTTCTTCTTCTTCTTCTATATCTTCTTCTCCTTCTTCTTCTTCTTCTTCTTCTTCTTCTCCTCCTCCATTTTCTTCTTCTTCTTCGTCTTATAATTCTTCTTCTTCTTCCTCTTCATCTTCTTCTTCTTCTTCTCCTCCTCCTTCTCCTACTTTTTCTGCTTCTTCATCTTCTTCTTCTTCTCCTCCTTCTTCTCCCCTCTTTTTTATGTTCATCTTCTTCTTCTTCTCCTTCATTTCTTCTCCTTCTTCTTCTTCTTCTTCTTCTTTTTCTTCTTGTCCTTCTTCTTTTTCTTCTTCTTCCTCTTCTTCTTCTTCTTCGTCTTATTCTTCTTCTTCTTCTTCCTCTCTTCTACATCTTCTCCTCCTCCTTCTCGTAATTCATCTTCTTCTTCTTCTTCTTCTTCTTCTTCTTCTTCTTCTTCTCCTACTTCTTCTTCTCGTTCTTCTTCTCCTTCTTCATCTTCTTCTCCTTCTTCTTCATCGTCTTCTTCTTCTCCTCTATTTTCTTCTTCTTATTCTTCTTCTTCTTCTACTTCTTCTTCTTCTCCTCCTCCTTCACCTTCTTCTTCTCCTCCTCCTCCTCCTTCTTCTTCATCTTCTTCTTCTTCTTCTTCTTCTTCTCTTACTTGTTCTCCTTCTTCTTTTCTTCTCCTCCTCCTCCTTCTTCTTCTCCTTCTGCTTCTACTTATACTTCTTCTTCTTGTTCTCTTTCTTCTACTTGTTCTTCTTCTTCTCTTTCTTCTTCTTCTTCTTCTTCTTCTTTATCTTCTTCTTCTTCTTTTTCTTCTTCTTCCTCTTCTTCATCTTCTCCTCCTCCTTCTTCTCCTTCTTCTTCTTCTTCTTCTTCTTCTTCTTCCTCTCCTTCTTCTTCTTCTCCTTCTCCTTCTCCTTCCTTTTCTTCTTCTTCCTATTCTTCTCCTTCTACTTCTTCTCTTTTTTCTTCTCCTTCTTCTTCTTCTTCTTCAACTTCTTCAGCTTTTCTCCTCTTTCTTCTTCATCTCCATCTTCTTCTCCTTCTCCTTCTTCCTCTTCCTCTTCTTCTACTTCTTTTTCTTCTTCTTCTTCTTCTTCTTCTTCTTCTTCTTCTTCTTCTTCTGCTTCTTCTTCTTCTCCTTCTTCCTCCTCTTCATCTTCTCCTTCTTCTTCACCTTCCACTTCCCCTTCTTCTTCCTTTTCTTCTTCTTCTTCTTCTTCTTCTTCTTCTTCTTCTCGTTCTTCTTCTTCTTCTTCTCCTTCTTCTCTTTCTTCCTCTTCTTCTACTTTTCCTTCTTCTGCTCCTTTTCCTTCTTCTTCCTCTTCATCATCTTCTTCTTCTTCTTCTTCTCCTTCTTCTTGTTCTTCTTTGTCTTCTTCTTCTTCTCCTTCTCCTTCATCTTCTCCTTCTCCTTCTTGTTCTCCTTTTTCTTCTCCTTCTCCTTGTTCTTTTTCTTCTTCTTCTTCTTCTCCTCCTTCTTCATCTTTTTCTTTTCCTTCTTCTTTTCTTTTTCTTCTCCTTCTTCTCCTCCTTTTTATTGTGGTTGTTCTTCTTCTTCTTCTTCTTCTTCTACTTCTCCTTATGCTTCTTCTTCTTCTTCTTCTTCTTCTTCTCCTACTTCTTCCTCTTCTCCTTCTTCTTCTCCTCTTTCTTTTACTTCTTCTACTTCTACTTCTTCTCCTTCTTCTTCTTCTTCTTCTTCTTCTTCTTCATCTTCTTCTTTATCTTCTTCTTCTTCTTTATCTTCTTCTCCTTGTTGTTGTTCTTCTTCTTCCTCTTCTTCTTCTTCTTCTTTTTTGCCTCCTTCTAGTTCTTCTTATTCTTCTTCTTCTCATTCCTCTTCTTCTTTTTATTCAACATCTCCTCCTTCTTCTCCTTCTTCTTCTTCTTCTTCTTCTTCTTCTTCTTCTCCTTCTCCTTCTTCTTCTTCTTCTTGTACTTCTCCTTCTTCATCTTCTTCTTCTTCTTCGCCTTCTTGTTCTTCTTCTTCCTCTTCTTCTTCTTCTCATACTTTTTATTCTTCTTTCTTCTTCTTCTGCTCCTCCTCCGCCTTCTTCTTCTCTTCTTCTGCTTCCCCTGCTTCTTCTTCTTCCTCTCATTCTTCTTTGTCTTATTCTTCTTCTTCTCCTTCTTCTTCTTCTTCTTTTTCTTCTTCCTCCTCTTCGTCATCTTCTCCTCCTTCTTCTCCCCCTTCTTCTCCTTCTTCTTTTACTTCTTCTTCTTCTTCTTCTCCTCTTCTTCTTCTTCTTCTTCTTCTTCTTCTCCTTATGCCTCTTCTTCTTCTTCTTCTTCTCCTTCTTCTTCCTCTTCTCTTTCTTCTTCTCCTCTTTCTTTTTCTTCTTCTACTTCTACTTCTTCTCCTTCTTCTTCTTCTTCTTCTTCTTCTTCTTCTTCTTTATCTTCTTCTTCTTCTTTATCTTCTTCTAATTGTTGTTCTTCTTCTTCCTCTTCTTCTTCTTCTTTTCTGCCTCCTTCTACTTCTTCTTATTCTTCTTCTTCTCATTCCTCTTCTTCTTTTTATTTAACATCTCCTCCTTCTTCTCCTTCTTCTTCTTCTTCTTCTTCTTCTTCTCCTTCTCCTTCTTCTTCTTCTCCTTGTACTTCTCCTTCTTCATCTTCTTCTTCTTCTTCTTCGCCTTCTTCTTCTTCTTCCTCTTCTTCTTCTTCTCGTACTTTTTATTCTTCTTCTTCTTCTTCTGCTCCTCCTCTCCCTTCTTCTTCTCTTCTTTTGCTTCCCCTGCTTCTTCTTCTTCCTCTCATTCTTCTTTGTCTTAGTCTTCTTCCTCTCCTTCTTCTTCTTCTTCTTTTTCTTCTTCCTCCTCTTCGTTATCTTCTCCTCCTTCTTCTCCCCCTTCTTCTTCTTCTTCTTCTTACTCTTCTTCTTCTTCTTCTTCTCCTTCTTCTTGTACTTCTTCTTCTTCTTCTTCTCCTTCTCTTCTTCTTCTTCTTCTTCTTCTCCTTCTTCTTCTTCTTCTTCTTCTTCTTCTCCTCCTTCTTCTTCTTCTTCTTCTTCTTCTTCATCAACTACTACTACTACTACTACTTCTTTTTCTTCTCCTTCTTCTTCTCTTTCTTCCCCTTCTTCTTCTTCTTCTTCTTCACTTTCTTTTTCTTCTCCTTCTCCTTCTTCTACTTCTTCTTCCTCTTCACCTTCTTGTCCTTCTTCTTCTTCTTCTTCTTCTTCTTTCCTCTTCTTCTTCTCCTTCTCTGTCTCCTTGTTCTTTTTCTTCTACTTCTTCTTCTTCTTCTTCTTCTTCTTTTGCTTCTTCTTCTACTTCTTCTACTTCCTTTTGTTTCTTCTCCTTCTTCTTCTTCTTCTTCTTCTTCTTCTTCTCCTTCTTCTTCGCGTTCTTCTTCTTCTCCTTCTTCTTCGCGTTCTTCTTCTTCTCCTTCTTCTTCGCGTTCTTCTTCTTCTCCTTCTTCATCTTTTTCTTCTTCTACATGTTCTCCTTCTCCTTCTTCTTCTCCTCCTTCTTCTTGTACTTCTTCTTCTCCTTCTTCTTCTTCTTATTCTTCTACTTCTCCTTCTTCTTCTTCTCCTTTTACTTCTTCTCCTTCTCCTTCTTCTTCTTCTACTCCTTCTCGTCCTTCTTCTACTTCTACTTCTGTTTATTCTTCTTCTTCTTCTTCTCCTTTTTCTTCATCCACTTCTTCATCTTCTCCTCCTTTTTCATCTTCTCCTCCTTCTTCTTCTCCTTCTTCCTGTTCTTCTTCTTCTTCATCTTCTTCAACTTCTTCTACTTCTTCTTTTCCTTCTTCTTCTTCTTCATCTTCTTCTTCTTCTTCTTCTTCTTCTTCTTATTCTCCTTCTTCTTCGTCTTCTCCTTCTTCTGTTTCCTGTTCTTCTTTTCTTTTTGTTCCACTTGTTCTTCTTCTTCTTCTTCTTCTTCCTCTTCTTTTCCTTCTTCTCCTTCTTCGTCTTTTTCTTCTACTGTTTCTTTTACATCTTCTACTTTTTCCTCTCCTCCTTCTTCTTCTTCCTTTTCGCCATCTTCTCCTTCTTCTTCATCATCATCATCTTCTTCTTCTTCCTCTTCTTCTCCTTCTTCTTCTTCTTCTTCTTCTTCCTCCCCTTCTTCTTTGTCTTCTTCTTCTTCTTCTTCTTCTTCTTCTACTTCTTCTACTTCATCTTCTTCTTCTTCTACATCTTCTTCTTCTTCCTTCTTCTTCTTCTCCTTTTTCTTCTTCTACTTCTTCCTCTTGTTCTCTTCCCATTCTTCTTCTTCTACTTCTACATCTTCTCCTTCTCCTTCTTCTTCCCTCCTTCTTCTCCTTCTTCTCCATCTCCTTCTTCTTCTTCTTTGTCTTCTTCTTCTTCTTCTCCTTCGTTTTCTTCTTCTTTTTCTCCTTTTCCTCCTCCTTCTTCTACTTCTGCTTCTTCTTCTTCTTCTTCTTCTCCTTTTCGTTCTTGTCTTTCTTCTCATTCTTCTTATTCACCTTCTTGATCTCCTTCTCCTTCTTCTTCTTCTCCATCTCCTTCATCTTCTTCTTCTTCTCCTTCTTCTTCTTCTTCTTCTTCTTCTTCTTCTCCTTATCTTCTTCTTCTCCTTCTTCTTCTTCTTCTTCTTCTTCTTCTTCTTCTTCTCCTTATTCTTCTTCTTCTTCATCTTCTTCACATTCTTGTTCTTCTCCTCCTTCTCCTCTTACTTCTTCTTTTCCCCTTCTTCTTTTTCTTCTCCTTCTTCTTCTTCTTCTTCTTCTTCTTCTTCTGCTTCTTCATTTTCTTCTTCTTCCCCATCTTCTTCTTCATCTTCATCTTCTTCTTCTTCTTCTTCTCCTTCTTCTTCTTCTTCTTCTTCTTCTCTACCTCCTCCTTCTACTGCTTCTCCTTTTTCTTCTCCTTCTTCCCCTACTTTTCCTTCTTCTTCTTCTTCTTTCCCTTTCTCCTTCTTCTTCTTCTACTTTTTCTTCTTCTTCTCCTTGTTCCTCTCCTTCTCTTTCTTCTTTTTCTCCTCCTTCTTCTTCTTCACCTTCTTCTATTTCTCCTTCTTCTTCTTCTCGTTTTTCTTCTGCTTCTTCTTCTTTTCGTTCTTCTCCTTCTTCTTCTCCTCCTTCTTCTTCTTCTCCTTCTTCTTCTCCTTCTCCTTCTTCTACTCCTTTTCTTCACCATCTTTCTCTTATTCTTCTTCTTCTCCTCCTCCTTTTCTTCTTCTTCTCCTTCTACTTCTTTTTCTTCTTCTTCTTCTCCTTCTTCTTCTTTTCCTTATTCTCCTTCTTCCTCTCCTCCTCCTTCTCCTTCTCCCTCTTCTTCTTCTTCTTCTCCTCCTCCTCTTTCTTCCTCTCCTTCTTCTTCTTCTTCTTCTTCTCATTCTTCTACTTCTCCTTCTTCTTCTCCTCCTCCTCCTTCTTCTTCTTTTTCTTCTTCTTCTCCTTCTTCTTCTCGTTCTTCTTCTCGTTCTTCTTCTTCTCCTTCTTTCTCTTCTTCTTCTTCTCCTTCTCCTTCTTCTCCTTCTCCATCTTGTTCTTCTTCTTCTTCTTCTCCTCCTCCTCCTCCCCTCCTCTTGTTCTTCTCCTTCTCATTCTTCTACTGCTCCTTCTTCTCCTCCTCCTCCTCTTCTTCCCCTTGTTCTTCTTCTTCTTCTTCTCCTTCTTCTTCTCCTTCTTCTTCCTCTTCTTCTCCTCCTTCTTCTTCTTCTCCTTCTTCTTCTTCTTCTTCTTCTTCTCCTTCTTCTTCATCTCCTTCTTCTTCTTCTTCTTCTTCTTCTTCTTCTTCTTCTTCTTCTCCTTCTCCTTCTCCACCTTCTCCTTCTACTTCTTCTCCTTCTTCTCCTCCTCCTCCTTCTTCTTCTTCTTCTTCTTCTTCTTCTTCTTCTTCTTCTTCTTCTCCTCCTCCTTCTTCTTCTTCTCCTTCTCCTTCTTCTACTTCTACTTCTTCTTCTTCTCCTTCTCCTAAACCTTCTTCTTCTACTTCTTCTTCTTTTTCTCCTTCTTCTTCTCCTTCTCCTTCACCTTCTTCTTCTTCTTCTTATTCTACTTCTCCTTCTTCTTCTTCTTCTTCTTCTTCTTCTTCTTCTTCTTCTTCCTCTTCTTCTCCTTCTGCTTCTTCTTCTTCTTCTTCTCCTTCTTCTCCTTCTTCTTCTTCTTCTTCTTCTTCTTCTTCTTCTTCTTCTTCTTCTCCTTCTTCTCCTTCTTCTTCTCTTTCTTCTTCTTCTTCTTCTATTTCATGTTCTTCTTCATCTTCTCTTCTTGTTCTTCTTTTCCTTCTCCTTCTTCTTCTCCTTCTTCTTCTTCCCCTTCTTCTTCTTCTTCTTCTTCTTATAATTCTTCTCCTACTTCTCCTTCTCCTTCTTCTTCTTCTTCTTCTTCTTCTTCTTCTTCTCCTTCTTGTATTGTGAATTCGTTCCAGTTTCGATTGAAAAAAGAATGGAATTCTACTGTTCATTAATCAAATGAATGATTCATTCTAGAGTTTGATATATCTTTTGAATATCAATCAAACGAGAATAAAGAGAGAGTCCCATTTTACATGTCAATACCGACAACAATGAAATTTATAGTAAAAGGAAAATCCGTCGATTTTCAAAATCTTGAGGGTTCAAGTCCCTCTATCCCCAAGAAAAAGCCCATTTTACTTCCTCATTCTCACTATTGATTTATCCTTTTTTTTTCATGAGCGATTCAGCTTAAACTCAAACAAAGTAAATTCAATATCTTTCTCGTTTTTTCTTCAACATCTTCTTGTTGTTGTTGTTCTTCTTCTTCTTCTCCTTCTTCCTTTTCTTCTTCTTCTTCTTCTTCTTCTCCTTCTTCTTCTCTTTGTTCTTCTTCTTCTCCTTCTCTTTCTTCTTCTTCTTCTTCTCGTTCTTCTTATCCTTCTCCTTCTCGTTCCCCTTCTTCTTCTCTTTCTTGTCCTTTTACTTCTCCTTCTCCTACTCCTTCTGCATCTCCTTCTTCCTCTTCTTCTTCCTCTTCTTCTTCTTCTTCTACTACTTCTCCTTCTCCTTCGCCTTCTCCTTCTCTTTCTTTTTCTTCTTCTTCTTCTACTCCTTCTTCTTCTCCTTCTCCTTCTTCTTCTTCTTGTTCTTCTCCTCCTTCTCCTTCTTTTTCTTCTCCTTCTCCTTCTTCTACTTCTTCTACTTCATATTCTTATTCTTCTTCTTCTTCTTCTTCTTCTTCTTCTTCTTCTTCTTCTCCTTCTTCTTCTTCTTCTTCTCCTTCTCTTTCTTCTTCTTCTTCTTATTCTTCTTCTCCTCCTTGTTCTCCTTCTTCTTCTCCTTCTTCTCCTTCATCTTCTATTTCTTGTTCTTCTTCATCTTCTTCTCCTTTTTCTTCTTTTCCTTCTCCTTCTTCTTCTACCCTTCTTCTTCTTCTTCTTCTTCTTATTCTTCTTCTTCTTCTCGTTCTTCTTATCCTTCGCCTTCTCGTTCCCCTTCTTCTTCTCTTTCTTGTCCTTCTTCTCCTTATTCTACTTCTCCTTCTCCTTCTCCTTCTCCTTCGTCTTCTTCTTCTTCCTCTTCTTCTTCATCTTCTTCTACTTCTCCTTCTCCTTCTCCTTCTCCTTCTCCTTCTCTTTCTTTTTCTTCCTCTTCTGCTTCTCCTTTTTCTTCTTCTCCTTCTCCTTCTTCTTCTTCTTCTTCTTCTTCTTCTTCTCCTTCTCCTTCTTCTTCTTCTTCTTCTTCTCCTTCTCCTTCTTCTTCTTCTCCTTCTCCTTCTCCTTCTTCTTCTCCTTCTTCTCCTTCTTCTTCTACTTCTTCTTCTTCTTCTTCTTCTTCTTCTTCTCCTTCTTCTTCTTCTTCTTCTTCTCCTACTCCTTCTCCTTCTTCTTCTTCTTCTTCTTCTTCATCTACTACTACTACTTCTTCTTATTCTCCTTCTTCTTCTTCTTCTTTTCCTTCTCTTTCTTCTTCTTGTATTACTTCTCCTCCTTCCTTTTCTTCTTCCCCGTCTTCTTCTTCTTCTTCTTCTTCTCCTCCTCCCCCTTATTCTCATCCTTTTTCTCCATCTTCTTCTTCTTCTTCTTCTCTTCTTTTTCTTCTTCTTCTTCTCTTCTTTTTCTTCTTCTTTCTCCTTCTTCTTCTTTCTCCTTCTTCTTCTTCTTCTTCCTCTTCTTCTACTCCTCCTTCTTCTCCTTCTTCTTCTCCTTCTTCTTCTTTCTCTTCTTCTTCTTTCTCTTCTTCTTCTTCTCCTTCTTCTTCTCCTACTTCTTCTTCTTGTCCATCTTCTTCTTCTTCATGTCCTTCTTGTTTTTCCTCTTCTTCTTCTCCTTGTTCTTCTCCTCCTTCTACTTCTCCTTCTTCTTCTTCTCCTCCTCCTTTTTCCTCTTTTTTTTCTCCTTCTTCTCCTTCTTCCACTTCTCGTTCTTCAGCTCCTCCTTCTTCTTCTTCCCCTCATTCTTCTTCTTCTTCTTCTTCTTCTTCTTCTTCTTCTACTTCTTCTTCTTCTTCTTCTTCTCGTACTTCTTCTTCTACATCTTCGTCTTCTTCTTCTCCTCCTCCTCCTTCTTCTACTTGTTCTTCTTATTCTTCTTCTCCTTCTTCTTCTCCTCTTTCTTCTCCTTCTTCTTCTTCATCATCTTCTTCTTCTCCTCCTTCTTCATCTTCCCTCTCTTCATTTTCTCCTCCTCCACCTCCTTCTTCTTCTCCTTATCCAACTTCTTCTCCTTTTTCTTCTCCTTCTTCTTCTTCATCTTCTTCTTCTTCGTCGTCTTCTACTTCTCCTTCTTCTTCTCCTTCTTCTTCTTCTTCTCCTTCTCCTCCTTCTTCACCCTCTTCTTCTTGTTCTCCTTCTTCTTGTTGTTCTTCTTCTTCTTCTCCTACTTCTTCTTCTCCTTCTTCTTCTTCTTCTTCTTCTTCTTCTTCTCCTTCTCCTTCTTCTTTTCCTTCTTCCTCTTTTTATTCTTCTCCTTCGTCTCCTTCTTCTTCTTCTTCTTCTTTTTTTCTCATTCTTCTTCTTCTTCTTCTCCTTCTTCTTTTTCTCATTCTTCTCCTTCTTCTTCTTCTTCTCCTCCTTCTTCTTGTCCTTCTTCTCCTTCTTCTTCTTCTTCTTCTACTTCTTCTTCATCATCTTCTTCTTCTTACTCTTCTTCTTCTTCCACTTCTTCTTCTTCTTCTTCTCTCACTGCTTCTTCTTCTTCCTCTTCTTTTTTCTTCTGGTTCTCCTTCTTCTTCTTCTTTGCTTTCTTCATCTTCTCCTTCTTCTCCTCATTCTTCTATTCTTCTTCTTCTTCTTAATCTCCTTCTTCTTCTTCTTCTCCTTCTTATTCTTCTTTTTATCACTATTCTCCTTCTTCGTCTTCTTCTCCTCCTTCTTCTTCAACTTCTTCTTCTTCGTCTTCTTCTTCTCCTTCTTCTTCTTCTTCTTCTCCCACTTCTTCTTCCTCTCCTCCTTTTTATTCTTCTTCTTCCTCTTCTTCTTCTTCTTCTACTTCTCCTTCTTTTTCTTCTTCTTCTTTGTCTTCGTCTTCTACTTCCTCTTCTTCTTCTTCTCTTTCTTTTTCTTCTTCTTCTTCGTCTTCGTCTTCTACTTCCTCTTCTTCTTCTTCTCCTTCTTCTTCTTCTTCTAATTCTTCTTCACCTACTTCTTCTTCATCTTCTCCTTCTTATTATAATTATTACTATTATTATTTTTTCTATTATTCTCCTTCTTCTCCTTCTTCTCCTCCTTCTTCTTCTTATTCTTCTTCATCTTCATCTTCTTCCTCCTCGAATTCTTCTTCTGCTCCTTCTTCTCCTTCTTCTTCCTCTTGTTCACCTCTTTTCTTCTTCTTCTTCTTCTTCTTCTTCTTCTTCTTCTTCTTCTCCTTCTTTTTCTCCTTCTTCTTCTTCTTCTTCTACTTCTTCTCCTTCTTCTTCTTCTTCTTCTTCTTCTTCTTCTTTTCCTCCCCCTCCTCCTTCTTCTTCTTCTACTACTACTTCTTCTTCTTCTCCTTCTTCTTCTTCTTCTTCTCCTTCTCCTTCTTATCCTTCTTCTTCTTCTTCTTCCTCTTAACCTTCTTCTCCTTCTCGTTCTCCTTCTTCTCCTCCTCCTTCTTCTTCATCTTCTTCTACTTCTTCTTCTTCTT
>JAIUJO010002973.1:42500-43616 GCA_023846275.1 Vanilla planifolia | reverse complement strand
TAGAAAAAGAAAAGGAGAAAAAACAAGAACAAGAAGAAGAGTTAGAAGAAGAAGAAGAAGGAGAAGGTGAAGAAGAGGAATAAATATAATAATAAAATTAATAATAATAATAATAATAATAATAATAACAATCAAAAGTAGAAAAACAAGAAGAAGAAGAAGAAGAATAAATGGAAATAGAAGAAAATGGAGAAGAACAAGAAGTTATAGAAGAAGAACAAGAACAAGAACCAAAAGAAAAATATGAAGAAGAATAGGAAAGTTAATAAGAAAAAGAAGAAGTAGAAGAGGAAGAAGTAAAGGAAGAAGAAGAAGAAGAAAAAGAAGAAGAAGAATAAGAAAAAGAAGGAGAAGAAGAAGACAAAGATTAAGAAAAAGAAGAAGAAGAAGAGGAGGATGACGACGACAAAAGAGAAGAAAAAAAAAGAGAAGAGGAAGAAAAGGAAGAGGAAGAAGACGAAGAATAGGGAGAAGAAAAAGAGGAGGAGGAGGAGGAGGAGGAGGAGAAACAAGAAGAAGAAGAAGAAGAAGACGGAGAAGGAAGAAGGAAGAAGGAGAAGAATGAGAAGAAGAAGAAGAAGAAGAAAAAGAACAAGTAGAAGTAGAAGAAGATGAAGAAGAAGAAGGAGAAGGAGAAGGAGAAGAAGAAGAAGAAGAAGAGGAAGATGAAGAAGAAGAAGAGGAAGAAAAAGAAGTGGAAGAAGAAAACGAAGTGGAAAAAGAAGAAGAAGAGGAGGAAGAAGAAGAAGAATAACAAGAACACAAAGTAGAAGAAGAAGAAGAAGATGATTATGAATAAGAAGAAGAAGAAGAAAAAGTAGTAGAAGAAGAAGAACAACAAAAAGAAGAAGTAGAAATAAAAGAAGAAAAATAATAATAATAACAATAATAATAGTAAGAAGAAGAAGACAAAGAAAAAGGAGTAGAAGAGGAGGAGGAGGAAGAAGAAGAAGGAGAAGGAGGAGAAGAAGAAGAAGAAGAAGACGAAGAAGAAAATGAGAAAGTAGAAGATGAAAAAGAAGAAGATAAAGAAAAAGAAGAAGATGAATAAGAAGAAGACGAAGTAAAAAAAGAAGTAGAAGAAGAATAAGAAGAAGAAGAAGAAGAAAAAGAAGT
>JAIUJO010002973.1:17500-27500 GCA_023846275.1 Vanilla planifolia | reverse complement strand
AGAAAAAGAAAATGATGATGACGAAGAAAGAGAAGAGGAAGAAGAAGAAGAAGAAGATGATGTTTAAGAGGATAAAGAAGAAGATCAAGAAGAAGAACAAGAAGAAGAAGATGAAGATCAAAAAGAAGAAGAAGAAGAAGAAGAAGAAGAAGAAGACGAAGAAGAAGAGAAAGATAAATAAGAAGAAGACGAACATGGAAAAGAAGTGGTAAAAGAAGAAGAAGAAGAAGAAGCAGAAGAAGGAGAAGTAGAGGTAAAAGAGGCAGAAGAAGCCGAAGAAGAAGTAGAAGAAGAGGAAGAAGTATAAGGCAAAGAAGAAGGGAAAGAAGAAGAATAAGAAGAAGTAGAAGAAGATAAAGAAGAGCAGGATGAAGACAAAGAAGAAGAAGGCAAAGAAGAAGAAGAGGAAGAAGAATAAGATCAAGAAGAAGAATAATAAGACAAAGAAGTAGACGACGAAGAAAAAGAAGAAGAATAAGAAGAAGAAGAAGAAGATTAGGAAGAGCGATATGAGAATGAAGAAAAGGAAAGGGAAGAAGAAGAATAGGAAGAAGAAGAAGAAGAGGAAGAAGTAAAAGGAGAAGAAGAAGAAGAAGACAAAGCAGGAGAAGAAGAAGAAGAAGAAGTAGAAGAAGATAAAGAAGTAGTAGAAGAAGAAGAAGAGAAAGAAGAAGAAGTAGAAGATGATGATGAAGAAGAAGAAGAAGAAGACAAAGAATTACAAGAAGCAAAAGACGAAGAAGAAGAAGATCAAGAAGAAGAAGAAGAAATAGATGTTCAAGGGAGAGGAGATGAAGGAGAAGATAAAGAAGTAGAAGAAGAAAAAGATGAAGATAATGAAGAAGAAGAAGTCAAAGAAGAAGACGAAGAAGAAGAAAAAGAAGAAGAGGAACAAAATGTTGAATAAGAGGAAGAAGAAGAAGAAGAAGAAGAAGTCTGCAAAGAAGAAGAACAAGAAGAAGAGGAAGAAGAAGAAGAAGAAAAAGAAGAAAAAGAAGAAGAAGAAGAGGAAGACGAAAAAGAAGAAGAAGAAGAAGTAGTAGTAGTAGTACTTGAAGAAGAAGAAGAGGAAGAAGAAGAAGAAGTAGAAGATGAAGAAGAAGAAGAAGAAGGATAAGAAGACAAAGAAGAAAAAGAAGAAGAAGAAGAAGATGATAAAAAGAAGAAGAAGAAGAAGAGGAAGACGCGATGACGAAGAAGAAGACGAAGAAGAGGAAGAAGAAGAAGTGAAAGAAGAAGAAGAAGGAGAAGAAGAAGAAGATGACGAAGAAGAAGAAGAAGAAGAAGAAGAAGAAAAAGAAGAATATGTAGAAAAAGAAGAAGATGAAATAGAAGAAAAAGTAGAAGAAGATGAAGAAGAGGAAGAAAAGAACATGAAGAAGTGGAAGAAGAAGAAGAAGAAGAGGAAGAAAAAAAAGGAGAAGAAGAAGAAGAAGAAGAATAAGAACAAGAATAAGAAGAAATAGAAGAAGAAGAAATATAAGTCAAAGTTGAAGAAGATGAAGAAGAAGAAGAAAAGAAGATGAAGAAGTAGAAGTAGAAGAAGAAGCAGAACAAGAAGAAGAATAAGAAGAATAGGAAGAAGAAGAAAAGAAGAAGAAATCGAACAAGAAGAAGAAAAAGAAGAAGAATAAGACGAAGCAGAAGGGAAAGAAGAAGAAGAAGAAGATGAGGTAGACAAAGAAGAAGATGAAAATGAAGAAGTAGAACAAGAAGAAAAGGAAGAAGGCAAATAATAATAATAATAATAATAATAATAATAATAATAATAATAATAATAATAATAAGAAAAAGAAGAAGAAGAAAAAGAAGAAGAAGAAGATGAAGATGAAAAGGAAGAAGAAGAAGAAGAAGAAGAAAAAGAAGAAGAAGAAGGAGATGGAGACGAAGAAGGCAAAGAAGGAGAAGAAGAAGACGAAAAAAAAGGAAGAATGTGAAGAAGAAGAAGAAGAAGTAGAAGGAGAACAATAAGAACAAGAAGAAGGAGAAGAAGAAGAAGAAGTAGAAGAGAATGAAGAAGAAGAAGAGGAGGAAGAAGAATAAGAAGAAGAACAAGAAGAAGCAAAAGAAGAAGAAGAAGAAGAAGAAGAATAAGAAGAAGAAGAAGAAGAACAAGAAGTAGAAGAAAGGGAAGGAGAAGAAGCACAAGAAGAAGAAGATGACTAAGAAGAAGAAGAGAAGAAGAAGTAGAAGAAGATGATGATGGCAAAAAGAAGAGGAAGAAGAACAAGAAGAAGAAGAAGAAAAAGTAGAACAAGAAGAAGTTGAAAAATAAGATGAAGACGAAGAAGAAGAAGAAGAAGAAGGAGCAGAAGATGACGAAGAAGAAGAAAAGCAAGGCAAAGTAGAGGAAGAAGAAGAAGAAGAGGCAGAGGAAGACGAAGAAGAAGAAGAAGATGATGATAAAGAAGAAGAAAAAGTAGAAGTAGAAGAAGAAGAAGAAGAAGAAGAAGAAGAAGAAGAAGAGGACGAATAGGAAGAAGAAGAATAATAAGAAGAAGAAGATCAACAAGAAGAAGATGGAGAAAAACAAGAAGAAGAAGAAGAAGAAGATGACAAGAAGAAGAAGAAAAAGAAGACAAAAAGTAAAAGGGGAAGAAGGAGAAGAAGTAGAAGAAGTACAAAGAGAAGAAGAAGAACAAGAAGACAACGAAGAAAAAGATGATGAAAAAGAAGAAGAGGATGAAGAAGATGTTGATGATGAAGAAGAAGACGAAGGAGAAGAAGTCCAAGAAAAACGAGAATAAGAAGAAGAATAAGAATAATAGCAAGAAAAAGAAAAGAAGAAGAAACAAAAGAAGAAGAAGAAGAAGAAGAATAAGACGAAGAAGAAGTGAAAGAAGAAGAAGACAAAGAATCAAAAGAAGAAGAAGAAGAAAAAGAAGATGAACTAGACAAAGAAGAAGAAGAAGAAGAAGAAGAAGAAGAAGAAGAAGAAGAAGAGGAAGAAAAGGAAGAAGACAATGAAGAATAAGAAGAAGAAGAAGAAGAAGAAGAATAAGAAGAAGAAGAAGAAGAAGAGGAAGACGAAGACGAAGAAGAAGAAGACGAAAAAGAAGAAGAGGGAAATGGAGAAGAAGAAGGCGAAGAAGAAGAAGAAGAAGAAGAAGAAGAAGAAGTTTAAGAAGAAGAACAAGAAGAAGAAGAAGAAGAAGAAGAAGAAGAAGAAGAAGAAGAAGAAGAACAAGAAGAACAAGAAGAAGGAGAAGATGGAGAAGAAGTAGAAGAAGAGCAAGAATAGGGAGAAGAAGAAGAAGAAGAAGTAGAAGAAGAAGAAGAAAAAGAAGAATAGTAAGACGAGTAGAAGAGAAGAAGAAGAAAAGGTAGAAGAAGAATAAGGAGAAAAAGAAGACAAAGAAGAAAAAGAAGTAGAAGAAGAGGATGAAGAAGACAAAGAAGTAGAAGAAGAAGAAGAAGAAGAAGAAGAAGAAGAAGATGAGAATAAACATGAAGAAGAAGAAGAGGAAGAAGACAATGAAGAAGAAGAAGAAGAACAAGAACAAGAAGGAGAACAAGAATAAGGAGAAGAAGAAGATGATGATGAACAAGAAGAAGTTCAAGACAAAAAATAAGAAGAAAAAGAGGAAGAAGATGAAGTAAAACGAGAATAAGAGGACGAAGAAAACAAAGATGAAGAATAATTAGAAGAAGAAAAAGGCGAAGCAAAAGAAGAAGGAGAAGAAGAAGAAAAAGAACAAGCAGAGGTGGAGGAAGAAGAAAACGAAGAAGACAAGAAAGAAGGGGAAGAAGAAGAAGAAGATGATGATGAATAAGAAGAAGAAGAAAGAGAAGAAGAAGAATAAGAAGAAGTAGAAGAAAGATAAGAAGGAGAAGATGAAGAAGAATGAGAATAAAAGGAAGAAGAAGAAGAAAAAGAAAAGAAAGAAGAAGTAGAAGTAGAAGAAGAAGAAGAGAAAGAAGAAGAAGAAGAAGAAGAGGAAGAGAAAGAAGAAGATGAAGAAGAAGAAGGAGAAGAAGAAGAAGAAGAAGTAGAAGAAGAATAAGGAGTAGAAGAAGAAGAAGAAGAAGAAGAAGAAGAAGAAGAGAAAGAAGAAGAGGAAGAGGAGGAGAAAGAAGAAGAAGAAGAATAACAAGTAGTAGAAGAAGAAGAAGAAGAAGAAGAAGAAGAAGGGGAAGGAGAAGAAAGACGAGGAGAAGAAGAAGAAGATGAAGTAGAAGATGAAGAAGAAGAAGAAGAAGAAGAAGAAGAAGAAGAAGGAGAAGAAGAAGAAGATGACAAAGAATTACAAGAATGAGACAAAGAAGAGGAAGAAGAAGAAAAAGAAGAAGAGGAAGAGGAAGACAAATAAGAAGAAGAAGATGATAAAGAAGAAGAAAAAGAAGAAGAAGGAGAAGAAGAAGAAGAAGAAGATGATGATGAAGAAGAAGAAGAAGAAGAAAAAGACAAAGTAGAAGAAGAAGAAGAAGAAGAAGAAGAAGAAGAAGAAAAATAAGAAGATGAACTGGAAGAAGAAGAAGTAGAAGAAGAAGAAAAATAAGAAGATGAATTGGAAGAAGAGAAAGCAGAAGAAGAAGATCAAGAAGAAGAAGAAGAAAAAAATAAGAAGGCAAATGAGAAAAAGAAGACGAAGGAGAAGAAGAAAAATAGGGAGAAGGAGGAGGAGAAGTACTAGAAGAAGAACAAGAAGACATAGAAGAAGAAGATGACGAAGAAAAAGAAGAAGATAAAAAAATGAAGAAGATGAAGAAGAAGAAGAAGACGAATAAGAAGAAGAACAAGACAAAGAAGAAGAAGAAGATAAGGAAGAAGAAGAAGAAGACGACGAATAAGAAGAAGACAATGATAAAGAAGAAGAAGAAGAAGAAGAACAACAACAATAAGAAGTAGAAGAAGAAGAAGACGCAGAGGAAGAAGAAGATGAGGAAGAAGAAGAATAAGAAGCAGAAAAAAGTAGATGAAAAAGAAGGGGAAGAAGAATAAGACTAAGTAGAAGAAGAAGAAGAAGACGAAGAAGAGGACAAAGAAGAAGGTCATGATGATGAAGAAGAAGAAGAAGAGAAAGATGACAAAGAAGAAGAAGAAGAAGCTTAAGTTGAAGAAGAAGTAGAGCAAGAAGACGAAGTAGAAGAAGAAGACGAAGAAGCAGAAGAAGAAGAAAAAAGAAGAAGAAAAACAAGACAAAGTAGAAGATGATGAAGGAAAGAAGGAAAAGAAGACAAAGACGAAGAAGAAGAGAAGAAGAAAAAGAAGAAGATGGAGAAGAAGAAGAAGAAGAAGCAGAAGAAGAAGAACAAGAAAAAGAAGAACAATAAGACGAAGCAAAAGAGAAAGAAGAAGAAGTAGAAGAAGAAGAATAATAAGAAAATGATGTTGATGAGGAAGAAGAAGAAGAAGAAGAAGAAGAAGAAGATGAAGAAGAAGAAGAGGAAGACAAAGAAGTTGAAGATGAAAAAGAAGAAGAAAAAGAAGAAGTAGAAGAAGAAGACAAAGGAAAAGAAAATAAAGAATAAGAAGAAGAAGAAGAAGAAGAAGAAGAAGATAAAGAAAAGGAAGAACAAGAATACAAAGAAGGCGTAGAAGAAGAGGAAGAAGAAAAAGAAGAAGAAGATGATGAAGAAGAAGAAGAACGAGAAGAAGTAGATAAAGAAGAAGTAGAAGAAAGATAAGAAGGAGAAGAAGAATAATAATAAGAAGAAGAAGAACAAGAAGTAGAAGAAGAAGTATAAGAAGAAGTAGATGAAGCAGAACAAGAAGAAGAAGAAGAATGAGAACAAGAAGAAAAAGAAGAAGAAGAAGAAGAAGAAGATGATGAAGAAAGAGTAGAAGTAGAAGAAGGAGAAGAAGGAGAAGGAGATGAAGAAGAAAGAGAAGATTTAGAAAAAGAAAATGAAAATGAAGAAGAAGAAGAAGAAGATGAAGGAGAAGGAGAAGAAGAAGAAGAAGTGGATGTTGTAGAAGAAGAAGAAGAAAAGAAAGAAGAAGAGGAAGAAGAAGGAGAAGAAGAAGAAGAAGAAGAAGAAGAAGAAGAAGATGACGATGAAGAAGAAGTATAAGAAGAAGACGAAGAAGAAGAAGAAGAAGAAAAAGAAGAAGAAGAAGAATAGGAAAAAGAAGAAGAAAAAGACTAAGAAAAAGAAAAAGAAAAAGAAGAAGAAGACGATGTTGAAGAAGATGAAGAAGAAGAAGACAAAGAAGAGGAAGAAGAAGAATAAGAAGAAGAAAATGAAGAAGAAGAAGTAGAAGAAGACGATGAAGAAGAAGAAGGAGAAGAAGAAGAAGAAGGACAAGGAGAAGATGAAGAATAAGAAGAAGAAGAAGAAGAAGAAGAAGAAGGAGAAGAAGAAGAAGAAGAAGAAGAAGAAGAAGAAGGAGGAGGAGAAGAAGGAGAAGAAGAAGAAGAAGGAGAAGAAGAAGATGAAGAAGAAGAAGAAGAAGAAGAAGAAGAAGTTTAAGAAGAAGAAGAAAAAGAAGTAGAAGGAATGAAGACGAAGAAGATGAAGAAGAAGAAGAAGAAGAAGAAGAAGAAGAAGAAGAATTGGAAGAAGATGAAGAAAAAAAGGCGAAGAAGAAGAAGAAGTCGAAGAAGAAAAAGGAGAAGAAGAAGAAGAAGAAGAAGAGGAAGAAGGGGAAGTAAAAGAAGAAGATGAAGAAGAAGAAGAGAAAGTAGAAGAAGAAGAAGAAGAAGAAGAAGAAGAATTAGTAGAAGAAGAATAAGAAGAAGATGAAGAAGCCGAAGAAAAAGAAGAAGATGAAAAGAAGAAGAAGAAGAAGAAGGAAAAGAAGAAGGAGAAGGTGAAGAAGAAGAAGTAAAAGAAGAAAGAGAAGTAAAAGAAGAAGAAGAAGAAGAAGACAAAGAAGTAGAAGACAAATAAGACAAAAAAGAAGAAGAAGAAGAAGTAGAAGAGGGAGAAGAAAAAGTAGAAGAGGAAGAAGAAAAAGAAGAAGAAGAAGAATTAGAAGTAGAAGAAGAAGAGGAAGAAGAAGAAGAAGAAGAAGAAGACGAAGAGAAAGTAGAAGAAGAAGATAAAGAAGAAGAAGAATAAAAAGAAAAAAAAATTCACAATGATGAAAAAGAAGATGATGATGATGAAGAAGTAGAAGAAGAAGAAGAAGAATAGGAAAGAAGAATAAGAATAAGAATAAGAATAAGCAGAAGAAAAGAATAAGAAGGAGAAGAAGAAGAGGAGAAGAAGAAGAGGAGAAGAAGCACAAGAATGCGAAGAAGAAGAAGAAAAAGAAGAATAATAATAAGAAGTAGAAGAAGAAGAAAAAGATGATGAATAAGATGTTGAAAAAGAAGAAGAAGAAGAAGAAGAAGAAGAAGGAGAAGAATGAGTAGAAGAAGAAGAAGAATAAGAACAAGAAGAAGAAGAAGAAGACAAAAAAGAAGAAGAAGAAAAAGAAGATGATTAAGAAGAAGAATTACTTGTCGAAGTAGGAGAAGAAGAAGAAGATGATGATGATGAAGGAGAAGAAAATGAAGTAGATGAAGAAGTTGATGAAGACGAAGAGGAAGAAGAAGAAGAAGAAGAAGAAAAAGAAGAAGGAAAAGAATTAGAAGACAAAGAAGAAGCTGAAGAAGAAGAAGAAGAAGAAGTAGAAGAACAAGAAGACGAAGAAGAAAATGAAGGGAAAGTAGGGAGACGAAGAAGATGATGAAGAATAAGAACAAGAACAAGAAGGCGAAGAAGAAGAAGAAGAAGAATAAGTCCAAGAAGAAGAGAAAGGAGAAGAAGAAGAAGAAGAACATGAAGAACAAGAACAAGTAGAAAAAGAAAAAGAAGAGGAAGACGATGAAGGCAAAGAAGAAGAAGAAGAAGAGGAAGATGAAGAAGAAGAGGAAGAAGATGAAGTAGTAGAAGAAAAAAAAGGAAAGGAAGGATAAGAATTATAATAATAATAATAATAATAATAATAAGATGAAAAAGAAGAAGAACAAGAAAAAGTAGGCAAATAAGAAGAAGAAGAAGAAGAAGAAGAAATAGAAGAAAAAGAAGAAGAAAAACATGGCAAAGAAGAAGAAGAGATGATGAAGAAGAAGAAGAAGTAAAAGAAGAGGAAGAAGAAGAAGAAGTCATAAAAGAAGAACAAGAAGAAGATCAAGAAGAAGAAAAAGACAAAGAAATAGAAGAAGAAGAAGAAAAAGAAGAAAAGCAATAATAGGAAGAAGAAAAAGAAGAAGAAGTTGAAGATAAAGATGAAGAAAAAGGAGAAGAATAAGGAGGAGGAGAAGAAGAGAAGGAAGAAGAGAAGAAGAAGAAGAAGAAGTTGAAGAAGGGGAGGAAGTAGAAGAAGAAGAATAAGTAGATGACGAAGAAGATGAAGAAGAAGAAGCTGAAGAAGATTAAGAGAAGAAGAAGAAGAGGAAGAAGAAGTTGACGAAGAAGGAGAATAAGAAGATGAAGAAATAGATGAAGCATAAGAATAGAAGAAGAAAAAGAAGAAGAAGACAAAGACGAAGAAGATGGAGAAAAAGAATAAGAAGAAGAATGAGAAGAAGAAGATGTAGAAGAAGAAGACAAAGAAGAAGAAGAACATGGAGTAGAAGAAGAATGGGAAGAAGATGAAGGAGAGGAAACAAATGGAGAAGAAGAAGATGATGATGAAGAAAAAAAAAGTAAATGAAGAAAACGAAGAGGAAGATGAAAAAGAAGAAGAAGAAGATGAAGAAGAAGAAGACAAAGAAGAAGAAGAACAAGATAAAAATAATTAATAATAATAATAACAATAATGATAGGAAGAAGAAGGAGGAGGAGGAGAAGAAGAAGAAGAACGAGAAGAACTTGTAGTAGAAGAAGAAGAAGATGATAAAAAAGAAGAAGAAGAAGAAGAAGAAGAAAAAGAAGAAGAAGAAGAAGAAGAAGAGGTAGAAGAAGAAGAAGAAGAAGAAGAAGAGGTGGAAGAAGAATTAGAAGAAGAAGAAGAAGAAGAAGAAAAAGAAGAAGGAAAAGAATTAGAAGACAAAGAAGAAGCTGAAGAAGAAGAAGAAGAAGAAGTAGAAGAACAAGAAGACGAAGAAGAAAATGAAGGGAAAGTAGGGAGACGAAGAAGATGATGAAGAATAAGAACAAGAACAAGAAGGCGAAGAAGAAGAAGAAGAAGAATAAGTCGAAGAAGAAGAGAAAGGAGAAGAAGAAGAAGAAGAACATGAAGAACAAGAAGATGTAGAAAAAGTGGAAGAAGAGGAAGATGAAGAAGAAGAGGAAGAAGAAGAAGTAGAAGAAAAAAAAAGAGAGGAAGGATAAGAATAATAATAATAATAATAATAATAATAAGATGAAGAAGAAGAAGAACAAGAAAAAGTAGGCAAATAAGAAGAAGAAGAAGAAGAAGAAGAAGAAGAAGAAAAGAAGAAGAAGAAGAAGAAGGCAAAGAAGAAGAAGAAGATGAAGAAGAAGAAGAAGAAGTAAAAGAAGAGGAAGAAGAAGAAGAAGTCATAAAAGAAGAATAAGAAGAAGATCAAGAAGAAGAAAAAGACAAAGAAATAGAAGAAGAAGAAGAAAAAGAAGAAGAGGAATAATAGGAAGAAGAAAAAGAAGAAGAAATTGAAGATAAAGATGAAGAAAAAGGAGAAGAATAAGGAGGAGAAGAAGAAGAGAAGGAAGAAGAGAAGAAGAAGAAGAAGAAGTTGAAGAAGGGGAGGAAGTAGAAGAAGAAGAAGTAGATGATGAAGAAGATAAAGAAGAAGAAGTAGAAGAAGATTAAGAGAAGAAGAAGAAGAGGAAAAAGAAGAAGTTTAAGAAGTAGACGAAGAAGAAGAATAAGAAGATGAAGAAATAGATGAAGCATAAGAATAGAAGAAGAAAAAGAAGAAGAAGACAAAGACGAAGAAGATGGAGAAAAAGAATAAGAAGAAGAATGAGAAGAAGAAGATGTAGAAGAAGAAGACAAAGAAGAAGAACATGGAGAAGAAGAAGAAGGGGAAGAAGATGAAGGAGAGGAAACAGATGGAGAAGAAGAAGATGATGATGAAGAAAAAAAAAGTAAATGAAGAAAAAGAAGAGGAAGACGAAAAAGAAGAAGGAGAAGATGAAGAAG